>CM038725.1:3722588-3777588 GCA_021613375.1 Megaleporinus macrocephalus | reverse complement strand
TCATGAAAAATATTAAGATATAATAATCATATCCAAGATGTTTACACTTGCTACATAGCAGGCTTCAGTAAAGACCTCAGAGGACCTGGTTGCCATTGGTTTGCATGTTCCAGGCCCACCTACGCTGCTAATACGGTCTTTTTCTAATATTGCCCCCCTGTAGGCAGCGATATGAGGGTCTAATAAAGACGTCAGCGGTGTCATCATGACTCCAGTGCCCCTCTAGTGCGCCTCTGGTGCTGGTAGTTACTCCACCCTAGTTTTATGAATTTTTTTATTTTTAAACTCGCAGACGTTTATAAAGAGTCAAATCGGGGGGCTTTTGAATATTGAGTCAGTTCTACAGGCCTCCCACTGTGTCTTGCAGCCCCACCCCCCTCCCCCCGTGCTCCTAATCCAGTAGTCCGCGAAGGCCTCCAGCACAGATTAGTGGTGTTAGCCTGCAGCGCTTTCAGCCAGGCCCTTGACTGAAAGCGGATCCCTCACTGTGCCCGTGACCCCAGCGCCGAGGCTGTGGATGAGCGCCATATGGTTGAAGGTGGGTCCCAGAGCGAAATCTGTGGGGTCCAATTCCTCGCAGACAGCTGGCCCCTCCGGCCCTTTCTGGGCGACCGTCAACCTCTTGTCTGAGGCCAGAAACATGCGCCGCTGCTAGTCTGCTAAATGGTGCAGATATGGATTAGTGGAGTCCTCGCACAGGCTGCTTTTCGCCGGGGTTACAGCTGAGGCAGGAAGGAGGGGCGGGGCCGTGGGGGTGGTAACTGATGGACACTGACCAAAATCTTGGTTTTGAATAGACAGATTGTTTTTCTTTTTATGTTCAGAGTTTTTGTGAATTTTTTAATGATCATATAATTTCTATACTGTAATTATTAGTTTTTGGCTTTCTGCCAGATCTTCGCCGCATAACTCATCAGGCAGATGATCCGGTCTGATTGTGTGATTCGGGCTTGTGTACAGCTTGTTGATCGGATGCACAGATTCCAAAAAACAACTGATTAGTTCTGGAATTTTTTCCCATAGAGAATGAATGGAATAGAAAAGTGCACGCCAACCTACTGAACTTCTGCTCGACCCACAGACACCGTTTCACATACTCTGACTCAGAGCGGACCCCCGACCACGACTGCAGTGTTGATTCAACCCGCACTCGTCTGTTTGTCGTTTTTTCCATCCCTCTTTTTCCACCATAGAGTCCCATTCATTTTCAACCATACCCAAACATTATGGTTTCGTTAAACCTACAGCCTGTACTCGCTCAGAGCAGATCCCCAACCACACTGACCCGCACTCCTCTACATGTTGTTTATTCATCCCTGGTTCCTCAGACTGCTTCAGCTGCTCAACTGTCCTGTGATTCCTTTAGAAAATGCCAGTCTCTAGTTTGATTATAAAATATTGGGTGTGCATATACAATCATTTGCAAACGTCTGAACAACCCGGTTATCTTGAACGTGGGTCAAAACCATAAACATTAAATTAATGAATGAATGAAATGAATTTGACCAGAGATGCCCAAACTGTTGCATACTTTTAATTCCTAAAAGTAACTTTTCTTCATTTTTTTTAACTAAGAGTTTAATTTCGTACATAAACATAGCATCACCATGTACAATTAACTCTCTGGCCATGCAGATGTTACATCATGTGAACATTTCTTGATGATTGGACCAATGCAGATGCTCCCAAATCACTTGGAGCGATCCCTTTGGATTAACATATCATGAAAATAAGTGTGTGTTCACCAGTAAGAACAGCAGATCTGATTAGAACAGATGTAAATAATCAGACATACAATACAAAGTAACATGAATATGTTATTGTGAGAGAAGTAGATCAGATCTTGAGCTCCAGTTTGAAGAACAAAGTTAGGTTCCAGATTTCTCCTGGACGCCCCAGACATTGTATGAATGTATTCAGTTCCTTCAGCAGCAAATCTTGATTTATCTTAATGAAGTACTGAGCAGTCAAAGCAGGTATTAGATGAGAACTGATAATAATACTGGGTTGTTTAGGAGAAGCTTGGAAAGGGTTAAATAAACACACTGACATATGGAAAAGCACTACTTACTCTATTAATACTGTTTAATATTTAATAATAAAGTGTTTTGTTGAGCAAACAAAATCTATAGCTTTTTTAAATATAATAATGTCTCCATATATATTATCACTGTCCAAAGAAATATCATTATTATATATCATTTGAACACGACAGATGCTATTTATATCATGTAATGGTTTATGATGAATGGACCAATAGAAATGCTCAAAAATCACTCTGTATATTAACTTACATTGGAAGTAATTAACAATTATGGCCTCTCATGTGAAGAAGCTATTTTGGAGATGCTTATTTTTTTTGGGATGATATATAAAAAATATTGTGAAAAGCCCCTCCAGGAGTGTTTCAGCCTGGACTGCTTTATAAATGAGGCTCAAAACCAGCCAATCAGAACATTTACATATTTAATTGTCTTAAAGTCACAGTAAGAAAAACAGCCAGTCTAGTTCCAAGAGCTAGAAAATATTGGAAAATGATGGTAAAACACATACAATACATTTAAATACAGAGCATTTAATTCTATGTACCTAAAACAAACAAGCATATTAATAAAATAACCCACCATCTGCATCACCAGCAGCTCTTTGGTAGTGAACGCCCTGCACGCTGGTGGGGTGGACAGTAGCTTTGGCCTGTCGCTCTAATTCCTGTGCTGCAGATGTGAGCCATATTGGAGCGAGGGATTAAGATGTAACCCAAGAGCTGTCTAAGTGGGGCTGAAGCTGCTGCCAGAGGCCCAGTAGCACTTGCAGCCGGGCATGTTTAACAGGGTCTTAGAGCTGCAGGGAAGCGAACACACATTTAGAAGAAGAGCCAGTTAAAAAGCTCTAAATCCTTCCTCAGAGACACGGGCACTCGGAATTAATCTGATATTTATCATGCTCATTGCTGAATGCCTTGCTGAAAAACCCTCTGATCTTCAGTTCTCTACGCTAGGAATAGCTTAACCAGATGCAGGTACTAAATAACAGGTATTAGGATGTAATAATAATCTTTAATAATAATAATGATCTATATTAATGGAGCATTCTTCATACCAGTGGCAGCTCAACAGCAGAAACTGAGTTTCTAAGAATAAAAAGATTAATTTAATTTAAGCAGAGGAGCTGAAAGAGTGTCTCCAGGTTCTCTGTATGTTACTGAAGGTGTTTCTACTGAAGGTCAGTATTCGCAGATCTAAGATCAGCAGCTGGAACATAAGAGCTTTATAGTTGAGTACAGAAGTTTAAAGTCTGTTCTAGACCATTACAGTGATCAACTCTGACCATTACAGTGATCAACTCTGACCATTACAGAGATCACCTCTGACCATAATAGTGATCAACTCTGACCATTACAGTGATCAACTCTGACCATTACAGTGATCAACTCTGACCATTACAGTGATCAACTCTGACCATTACAGCGATCAACTCTGACCATTACAGTGATCAACTCAGACTATTACAGTGATCAACTCTGACCATAATAGTGATTAACTCTGACCATTACAGTGATCAACTCTGACCATTACAGTGATCAACTCTGACCATTACAGTGATCAACTCTGACCATTACAGCGATCAACTCTGACCATTACAGTGATCAACTCAGACTATTACAGTGATCAACTCTGACCATAATAGTGATTAACTCTGACCATTACAGTGATCAACTCTGACCATAATAGTGATTAACTCTGACCATTACAGTGATCAACTCTGACCATTACAGTGATCAACTCTGACCATTACAGTGATCAACTCTGACCATTACAGCGATCAACTCTGACCATTACAGTGATCAACTCAGCCCATAATAGTGATTAACTCTGACCATTACAGTGATCAACTCTGACCATTACAGTGTTCAACTCTGACCATTACAGTGATCAACTCTGACCATTACAGTGATCAACTCTGACCATTACAGTGTTCAACTCTGACCATTACAGTGATCAACTCTGACCATAATAGTGATTAACTCTGACCATAATAGCGATCAACTCTGACCATAATAGTGATTAACTCTGACCATAATAGCGATCAACTCTGACCATAATAGTGATTAACTCTGACCATAATAGCGATCAACTCTGACCATTACAGTGATCAACTCTGACCATTACAGTGATCAACTCAGACTATTACAGTGATCAACTCTGACCATTACAATGATCAACTCTGACCATAATAGTGATTAACTCTGACCATAATAGCGATCAACTCTGACCATAATAGTGATTAACTCTGACCATAATAGTGATCAACTCTGACCATTACAGTGATCAACTCTGACCATTACAGTGATCAACTCAGACTATTACAGTGATCAACTCTGACCATAATAGTGATTAACTCTGACCATAATAGCGATCAACTCTGACCATAATAGTGATTAACTCTGACCATAATAGTGATCAACTCTGACCATTACAGTGATCAACTCTGACCATCACAGTGATCAACTCTGACCATTACAGTGATCAACTCAGACTATTACAGTGATCAACTCTGACCATTACAATGATCAACTCTGACCATTACAGTGATCAACTCTGACCATTACAGTGATCAACTCTGACCATTACAATGATCAACTCTGACCATTACAGTGATCAACTCTGACCATTACAATGATCAACTCTGACTATTACAGCGATCAACTCTGACCATAATAGCGATAAACTCTGACCATTACAGTGATCAACTCTGACCATTACAGTGATCAACTCTGACCATTACAGTGATCAACTCTGACCATTACAGCGATCAACTCTGACCATTACAGTGATCAACTCTGACCATTACAGTGATCAACTCTGACCATTACAGCGATCAACTCTGACCATTACAGTGATCAACTCAGACTATTACAGTGATCAACTCTGACCATAATAGTGATTAACTCTGACCATTACAGTGATCAACTCTGACCATTACAGCGATCAACTCTGACCATTACAGTGATCAACTCTGACCATTACAGCGATCAACTCTGACCATTACAGTGATCAACTCTGACCATTACAGTGATCAACTCTGACCATAATAGTGATTAACTCTGACCATTACAGTGATCAACTCTGACCATAATAGTGATTAACTCTGACCATTACAGTGATCAACTCTGACCATTACAGTGATCAACTCTGACCATTACAGCGATCAACTCTGACCATTACAGTGATCAACTCTGACCATAATAGTGATTAACTCTGACCATTACAGTGATCAACTCTGACCATAATAGTGATCAACTCTGACCATTACAGCGATCAACTCAGACTATTACAGTGATCAACTCTGACCATTACAGTGATCAACACTGACCACTACAGCGATAAACTCTGACCATTACAGTGATCAACTCTGACCATTACAGCGATAAACTCTGACCATTACAGCGATAAACTTTGACCATTACAGTGATCAACTCTGACCATTACAGTGATCAACTCTGACCATTACAGTGTTCAACTCTGACCATTACAGTGATCAACTCTGACCATTACAGTGATCAACTCAGACTATTACAGTGATCAACTCTGACCATTACAGTGATCAACACTGACCATTACAGTGATCAACACTGACCATTACAGTGATCAACTCAGACCATAATAGCGATAAACTCTGACCATTACAATGATCAACTCTGACCATTACAGTGATCAACTCTGACCATTACAGTGATCAACTCTGACCATTACAGTGATCAACTCTGACTATTACAGCGATCAACTCTGACCATAATAGCGATAAACTCTGACCATTACAGTGATCAACTCTGACCATTACAGTGATCAACTCTGACCATTACAGTGATCAACACTGATCATTACAGTGATCAACTCTGACCATAATAGTGATTAACTCTGACCATTACAGTGATCAACTCTGACCATTACAGTGATCAACTCTGACCATTACAGTGTTCAACTCTGACCATTACAGTGTTCAACTCTGACCATTACAGTGATCAACTCAGACTATTACAGTGATCAACTCTGACCATTACAGTGATCAACACTGACCATTACAGTGATCAACACTGACCATTACAGTGATCAACTCAGACTATTACAGTGATCAACTCTGACCATTACAGCGATAAACTCTGACCATTACAGCGATAAACTTTGACCATTACAGTGATCAACACTGACCATTACAGCGATAAACTCTGACCATTACAGTGATCAACTCTGACCATTACAGCGATCAACTCTGACCATTACAGTGATCAACTCTGACCATTACAGTGATCAACTCTGACCATTACAGAGATCAACTCTGACCATTACAGAGATCAATTCTGCTGTAACAAACACATGATTGAGTTTCTTTGTGTCTGAGAGAGAAAAGACTGAATATTTCTCAAATTATAAGAAGCTAGAACCGAGAACCAAGTCTGTTATAAAGCAGCTTTCTCTAAATTTTAATTCAGAGAATAATTTTTTATTGATAAATATCTGATAAATATCAGTGTATAAGTTTGTCTACTAACTATAAAAGTTTAGAATTATATTTTCTAATGACATCACTCAGAATCCAGGGCTAAACTAAAAAAAAAGAAACCCAGACATAAAACAAAATTCATTTTCAGGGAGCATTTATTTTATTTTTCATCTGACTAAATCAAAGTGAGGAGAAAAAAAATTTCCGTCTTTTGATATAATTGCGTCCATCGTATTTTGGGGCCAGAGCTGCTGTATGGATTGTTTCCTGGGGAGAGGTAATTTCCTAAAAGCACTTTGAATTATTTGGTTACGGGGAAAAAAGGAGGTGATGTAGCGGTGGCGGACGCGAATCCGATTGCTGACTGTGAAGAAGCAGGAAATCAGCGTAAAAGCTCGCCACCCTGAGCCCCACAAGCCGACCGGCAGATAGGTCAGAGGTGCCGAGAGGTTAGTCCGCGAGGTCTGGAGGGGTCATCCGAGGCCATCAAAGTGATGAATCTCTATGATACGGATGAAAAGAAAGAAAAAATGGAATGCAATAATCATAATAAGAGCCGATTCAGAAGAGGAGAAGAACGCCTGCGCCAGTGTCTCTGTATGACTGGCATCTGCTGGGTTGCCTGATGCTCTCACGTAGTGGAAGGAGATTACCCTCCAGCATAAATGGAGCTTTTACATTTTTTTTTTTGTTAAGTCCTGCAGGCCTAATCCAATCTTATCCCCCCGAATCCAATTTTTAATGCTGGCTACACATAGGATTAGAGTGCTGGAGTTTGCTTTGTAGGCCATTTGACTGAGATGCAGCATCTGTGCCAGTGCGAGAGAGGAGAAGATCAGAGAAACAGAAGGTGGACACTGGTCATCCTTTTCACTACACAGCCTGGTCATGTGGTGCCTGTCATCTTCTTCTATGGGCTTTACAAACGAAAAGAAAAAAAAGAAAAGGATGCTGCTGTAGCCGGTCGCCTGCTTCAGCATATATAGTGCACTGAAGTCAGTACTTTATTTAGTTTCCAGCCAAAATAGTCATTAAATCTCATAATTTTTCATTAGAGCTAATATTTTTCAATTAAATCTAATAATCTTTCACTAAATCAGTAAAACAGGCTCAGACCTGAATACGGGATCATCATTTCTTGGTGTTTATTAGAGATTTCATTCCTTTCAGGATTCGTGCTTTCAGCTTTTAAAGAAACATGCTGGGACGTTTTCCTCAGCTGTTCAAGTTCAGTTGTAGAAGTTGGTTATTTTCTGCAACGTGTCCTTTTTCTCAGTAACGGAGACGTAACGTACACGTCCTTTCAGATCCGTAGTGCTGAGTTGTCTCTTCGGAGTGGAGGGATGGAACACTTGTTGATTTTATTTTTTCAGGGAAGCCTGATTTTTCTCCAGCTTTTTAAAGATGAAAGATTTACATACTGATGCCAGCAGGTCTGTTACTATGGTTACTATGAGTTGCATTTTCTTTATATCTTTTAATCATTTTGGAAACTAAATTTTTGACAATTCCCGTTTTGGAAATTCCTGTTTTGTAAACTCCCATTACCTGAACTCCCATTACCTGAACTCCCATTACCTAAACTCCCGTTACCTGAACGCCCGTTACCTAAACTCCCGTTACCTAAACTCCCGTTACCTAAACTCCCGTTACCTGAACTCCCGTTACCTAAACTCCCGTTACCTAAACTCCCGTTACCTAAACTCCCGTTACCTAAACTCCTGTTACCTAAACTCCCGTTACCTGAACTCCCGTTACCTGAACTCCCGTTACCTGAACTCCCGTTACCTAAACTCCCGTTACCTGAACTCCCGTTACCTAAACTCCCGTTACCTAAACTCCCGTTACCTGAACTCCCGTTACCTAAACTCCCGTTACCTGAACTCCCGTTACCTAAACTCCCGTTACCTGAACTCCCGTTACCTAAACTCCCGTTACCTGAACTCCCGTTACCTAAACTCCCGTTACCTGAACTCCCGTTACCTAAACTCCCGTTACCTGAACTCCCGTTACCTAAACTCCCGTTACCTAAACTCCCGTTACCTGAACTCCCGTTACCTGAACTCCCGTTACCTAAACTCCCGTTACCTAAACTCCCGTTAACTAAACTCCCGTTACTTGAACTCCCGTTACCTAAACTCCCGTTACCTAAACTCCCGTTACCTGAACTCCCGTTACCTAAACTCCCATTTCAGAAACTCCTGTTTTTTAAACTCCCGTTTCAGAAACTCCAATTCAAATTCTGATGCAATAGATTTCTCACCCCGCGGGCCCTCGCCCTCTAAGGTGGTCTGGTCCAGAGGCCTGAGTTATAGTGTATAGTGTGGTTGGTATAGTGTAGTGGGTTATAGTGTATAGTGTGGTTGGTATAGTGTAGTGGGTTATAGTGTATAGTGTGGTTGGTATAGTGTAGTGGGTTATGGTGTATAGTGTGGTTGGTATAGTGTAGTGGGTTATGGTGTACAGTGTGGTTGGTATAGTGTAGTGGGTTATAGTGTATAGTGTGGTTGGTATAGTGTAGTGGGTTATAGTGTATAGTGTGGTTGGTATATTGTAGTAGGTTATAGTGTATAGTGTGGTTGGTATATTGTAGTAGGTTATAGTGTATAGTGAGGTTGGTATAGTGTAGTGGGTTATAGTGTATAGTGTGGTTGGTATAGTGTAGTAGGTTATAGTGTATAGTGTGGTTGGTATAGTGTAGTGGGTTATAGTGTATAGTGTGGTTGGTATAGTGTAGTGGGTTATAGTGTATAGTGTGGTTGGTATAGTGTAGTGGGTTATACTGTATAGTGTGGCTGGTATAGTGTAGTGGGTTATAGTGTATAGTGTGGTTGGTATAGTGTAGTGGGTTATAGTGTATAGTGTGGTTGGTATATTGTAGTAGGTTATAGTGTATAGTGTGGTTGGTATAGTGTAGTGGGTTATAGTGTATAGTGTGGTTGGTATAGTGTAGTGGGTTATAGTGTATAGTGTGGTTGGTATAGTGTAGTGGGTTATAGTGTATAGTGTGGTTGGTATAGTGTAGTGGGTTATAGTGTGTAGTGTGGTTGGTATAGTGTAGTGGGTTATAGTGTGTAGTGTGGTTGGTATAGTGTAGTGGGTTATAGTGTGTAGTGTGGTTGGTATAGTGTAGTGGGTTATAGTGTGTAGTGTGGTTGGTATAGTGTAGTGGGTTATAGTGTATAGTGTGGTTGGTATAGTGTAGTGGGTTATGGTGTATAGTGTGGTTGGTATAGTGTAGTGGGTTATGGTGTACAGTGTGGTTGTTGTAGTGTAGTGGGTTATGGTGTATAGTGTGGTTGTTATAGTGTAGTGGGTTATAGTGTATAGTGTGGTTGGTATAGTGTAGTGGGTTATAGTGTATAGTGTGGTTGGTATAGTGTAGTGGGTTATAGTGTATAATGTGGTTAGTATAGTGTAGTGGGTTATGGTGTATAGTGTGGTTGGTATAGTGTAGTGGGTTATGGTGTACAGTGTGGTTGGTATAGTGTAGTGGGTTATAGTGTATAGTGTGGTTGGTATAGTGTAGTGGGTTATAGTGTATAGTGTGGTTGGTATAGTGTAGTGGGTTATAGTGTATAGTGTGGTTGGTATAGTGTAGTGGGTTATAGTGTATAGTGTGGTTGGTATAGTGTAGTGGGTTATAGTGTACAGTGTGGTTGTTATAGTGTAGTGGGTTATAGTGTATAGTGTGGTTGGTATAGTGTAGTGGGTTATAGTGTATAGAGTGGTTGGTATAGTGTAGTGGGTTATAGTGTGGTTGGTATAGTGTAGTGGGTTATGGTGTATAGTGTGGTTGGTATATTGTAGTAGGTTATAGTGTATAGTGTGGTTGGTATAGTGTAGTGGGTTATAGTGTATAGTGTGGTTGGTATAGTGTAGTGGGTTATAGTGTGGTTGGTATAGTGTAGTGGGTTATAGTGTATAGTGTAGTGGGTTATAGTGTATAGTGTGGTTGGTATAGTGTAGTGGGTTATATTGTGTAGTGTGGTTGGTATAGTGTAGTGGGTTATAGTGTAGTGGGTTATAGTGTATAGTGTGGTTGGTATAGTGTAGTGGGTTATAGTGTATAGTGTGGTTGGTATAGTGTAGTGGGTTATAGTGTGTAGTGTGGTTGGTATAGTGTAGTGGGTTATAGTGTGGTTGGTATAGTGTAGTGGGTTATAGTGTATAATGTGGTTGGTATAGTGTAGTGGGTTATAGTGTATAGTGTGGTTGGTATAGTGTAGTGGGTTATAGTGTATAGTGTGGTTGGTAGAGTGTAGTGGGTTATAGTGTATAGTGTGGTTGGTATAGTGTAGTGGGTTATAGTGTATAGTGTGGTTGGTATAGTGTAGTGGGTTATAGTGTATAATGTGGTTGGTATAGTGTAGTGAGTTATAGTGTATAGTGTGGTTGGTATAGTGTAGTGGGTTATAGTGTGTAGTGTGGTTGTTATAGTGTAGTGGGTTATAGTGTATAGTGTGGTTGGTATAGTGTAGTGGGTTATAGTGTATAGTGTGGTTGGTTTAGTGTAGTGGGTTATAGTGTATAGTGTGGTTGGTATAGTGTAGTGGGTTATAGTGTACAGTGTGGTTGGTATAGTGTAGTGGGTTATAGTGTATAGTGTGGTTGTTATAGTGTAGTGGGTTATAGTTTATAGTGTGGTTGGTATAGTGTAGTGGGTTATAGTGTATAGTGTGGTTGGTAAAGTGTAGTGGGTTATAGTGTATAGTGTGGTTGGTATAGTGTAGTGGGTTATAGTGTGGTTGGTATAGTGTAGTGGGTTATAGTGTGGTTGGTATAGTGTAGTGGGTTATAGTGTGGTTGGTATAGAGTAGTGGGTTATAGTGTGTAGTGTGGTTGTTATAGTGTAGTGGTTTATAGTGTATAGTGTGGTTGGTATAGTGTAGGGGGTTATAGTGTAGTGGGTTATAGTGTATAGTGTGGTTGGTATAGTGTAGTGGGTTATAGTGTATAGTGTGGTTGGTATAGTGTAGTGGGTTATAGTGTGGTTGGTATAGTGTAGTAGGTTATGGTGTATAGTGTGGTTGGTATATTGTAGTAGGTTATAGTGTATAGTGTGGTTGGTATAGTGTAGTGGGTTATAGTGTATAGTGTGGTTGGTATAGTGTAGTGGGTTATAGTGTATAGTGTTGTTGGTATAGTGTAGTGGGTTATAGTGTATAGTGTGGTTGGTATAGTGTAGTGGGTTATAGTGTATAGTGTGGTTGGTATAGTGTAGTGGGTTATAGTGTATAATGTGGTAGGTATAGTGTAGTGGGTTGTAGTGTATAGTGTGGTTGGTATAGTGTAGTGGGTTATAGTGTGTAGTGTGGTTTTTATAGTGGAGTGGGTTATAGTGTATAGTGTGGTTGGTATAGTGTAGTGGGTTATGGTGTATAGTGTGGTTAGTATAGTGTAGTGGGTTATGGTGTATAGTGTGGTTGGTATAGTGTAGTGGGTTATAGTGTATAGTGTGGTTGGTATAGTGTAGGGGGTTATAGTGTAGTGGGTTATAGTGTATAGTGTGGTTGGTATAGTGTAGTGGGTTATAGTGTATAGTGTGGTTGGTATAGTGTAGTGGGTTATAGTGTGGTTGGTATAGTGTAGTGGGTTATAGTGTATAGTGTGTTTGGTATATTGTAGTAGGTTATAGTGTATAGTGTGGTTGGTATAGTGTAGTGGGTTATAGTGTATAGTGTTGTTGGTATAGTGTAGTGGGTTATAGTGTATAGTGTGGTTGGTATAGTGTAGTGGGTTATAGTGTATAGTGTGGTTGGTATAGTGTAGTGGGTTATAGTGTATAGTGTGGTCGGTATAGTGTAGTGGGTTATAGTGTGGTTGGTATAGAGTAGTGGGTTATAGTGTGTAGTGTGGTTGTTATAGTGTAGTGGGTTATAGTGTATAGTGTGGTTGGTATAGTGTAGGGGGTTATAGTGTAGTGGGTTATAGTGTATAGTGTGTTTGGTATAGTGTAGTGGGTTATAGTGTATAGTGTGGTTGGTATAGTGTAGTGGGTTATAGTGTGGTTGGTATAGTGTAGTGGGTTATAGTGTATAGTGTGGTTGGTATAGTGTAGTGGGTTATAGTGTATAGTGTGGTTGGTGTAGTGTAGAGGGTTGTAGTGTATAGTGTGGTTGGTATAGTGTAGTGGGTTATAGTGTATAGTGTGGTTGGTATAGTGTAGTGGGTTATAGTGTATAGTGTGGTTGGTATAGTGTAGTAGGTTATAGTGTATAGTGTGGTTGGTATAGTGTAGTAGGTTATAGTGTATAGTGTGGTTGTTATAGTGTAGTGGGTTATAGTGTATAGTGTGGTTGGTATAGTGTAGTGGGTTATAGTGTATAGTGTGGTTGGTATAGTGTAGTGGGTTATGGTGTATAGTGTGGTTGGTATAGTGTAGTGGGTTATAGTGTACAGTGTGGTTGGTATAGTGTAGTGGGTTATAGTGTATAGTGTGGTTGGTATAGTGTAGTGGGTTATAGTGTATAGTGTGGTTGGTATAGTGTAGTGGGTTATAGTGTATAGTGTGGTTGGTATAGTGTAGTGAGTTATAGTGTATAGTGTGGTTGGTATAGTGTAGTGGGTTATAGTGTATAGTGTGGTTGGTATAGTGTAGTGGGTTATAGTGTGGTTGGTATAGTGTAGTGGGTTATGGTGTATAGTGTGGTTGGTATAGTGTAGTGGGTTATAGTGTATAGTGTTGTTGGTATAGTGTAGTGGGTTATAGTGTATAGTGTGCTTGGTATAGTGTAGTAGGTTATAGTGTACAGTGTGGTTGGTATAGTGTAGTGGGTTATAGTGTATAGTGTGGTTGGTATAGTGTAGTGGGTTATAGTGTATAGTGTGGTTGGTATAGTGTAGTGAGTTATAGTGTATAGTGTGGTTGGTATAGTGTAGTGGGTTATAGTGTATAGTGTGGTTGGTATAGTGTAGTGGGTTATAGTGTGGTTGGTATAGTGTAGTGGGTTATGGTGTATAGTGTGGTTGGTATAGTGTAGTGGGTTATAGTGTATAGTGTTGTTGGTATAGTGTAGTGGGTTATAGTGTATAGTGTGGTTGGTATAGTGTAGTGGGTTATAGTGTGGTTGGTATAGTGTAGTGGGTTATAGTGTATAATGTGGTTGGTATAGTGTAGTGGGTTATAGTGTATAGTGTGGTTGGTATAGTGTAGTGGGTTATAGTGTATAGTGTGGTTGGTATAGTGTAGTGGGTTATAGTGTATAGTGTAGTTGGTATAGTGTAGTGGGTTATAGTGTACAGTGTGGTTGGTATAGTGTAGTGGGTTATAGTGTATAGTGTGGTTGTTATAGTGTAGTGGGTTATAGTGTATAGTGTGGTTGGTATAGTGTAGTGGGTTATAGTGTATAGTGTGGTTGGTATAGTGTAGTGGGTTATAGTGTATAGTGTGGTTGGTATAGAGTAGTGTGTTGGAGTAGTGTGTAGAGTAGTGTGTATAGAGTAGGTTGGTATAGAGTTGGTATAGAGTAGTAGTGTGTAGTGTGGTTGTTATAGTGTAGTGGTTTATAGTGTATAGTGTGGTTGGTATAGTGTAGGGGGTTATAGTGTAGTGGGTTATAGTGTATAGTGTGGTTGGTATAGTGTAGTGGGTTATAGTGTATAGTGTGGTTGGTATAGTGTAGTGGGTTATAGTGTGGTTGGCATAGTGTAGTGGGTTATGGTGTATAGTGTGGTTGGTATATTGTAGTAGGTTATGGTGTATAGTGTGGTTGGTATAGTGTAGTGGGTTATAGTGTATAGTGTGGATGGTATAGTGTAGTGGGTTAAAGTGTATAGTGTGGTTGGTATAGTGTAGTGGGTTATAGTGTATAGTGTGGTTGGTATAGTGTAGTGGGTTATAGTGTGTAGTGTGGTTGGTATAGTGTAGTGGGTTATAGTGTATAGTGTGGTTGGTATAGTGTAGTGGGTTATAGTGTATAGTGTGGTTGGTATAGTGTAGTGGGTTATAGTGTATAGTGTGGTTGGTATAGTGTAGAGGGTTATAGT
Organism: Megaleporinus macrocephalus; assembly: GCA_021613375.1. Taxonomy (NCBI): domain Eukaryota; kingdom Metazoa; phylum Chordata; class Actinopteri; order Characiformes; family Anostomidae; genus Megaleporinus; species Megaleporinus macrocephalus. The sequence goes on along the minus strand of CM038725.1, from coordinate 3,763,098 downwards.
GTATAGTGTGGTTGGTATAGTGTAGTGGGTTATAGTGTATAGTGTGGTTGGTATAGAGTAGTGGGTTATAGTGTATAGTGTGGTTGGTATAGTGTAGTGGGTTATAGTGTATAGTGTGGTTGGTATAGTGTAGTGGGTTACACAGCTGTCCTCTATGCTGTAGACTGGTGTTCAGTTCTCCACCTGGATAACCACCTTATATAAACCAATAACCCCCCCCAGCACTAGCTCAAGCTCTTAACACCAACGTCTGTGCTATTACCGTCTAATACGGAGCAGAAGACTACACTGTATCACTTATTTGTACAAGCAAGCCCACTCAGTGTGACCTCGGGGTGACCAGTTCACTGGAGATTTAATGAAAGCGAAAGGGTAGCGAGCTTAAATACCCGCTAAGAAGCTTTACTCTTTAAGGCACCTAAGGCTGCATCTCCACCGTATGGATCAGAGTGGATAACGGATTACACGTGTGCTCATTTTAAGCAGCTCGAGAACGTCGCTCAGAGGGAAACCTCTTAGCAGTGAAACGTGTTCTAAGTGTTCTTACAGGATGTTCTACGTGAAGGTCCAGAGTTAAATAAACATTAGCACCTCTTTCAGTGTTCGCTATCTGTATGTTTGGTATACTCCCATCAGACATAACATTAACCCCACCTCCCTGTATCTACACTGTCCACTGTATCAGCTCCACTGACCATACAGGAGCTCCACCTACAGACTGTAGTTCATCTGATTTTAAAGGGGCCGAGCAGTGTTTTGTTTTTTTTGTGTGTCTATTTTTTATAAAAAACAATGTTTTTTAAGGGGTCCAACAATTTAAGGGGCCTAACTTTTTTTTTGTAAGAAGCCAACATTGTTTTTTTAAGGGGCCCAACAATGTTTTATTTAAGGGTCCCAACAATGTGTTTTTTTTAAGGGGCCCAACAATGTTTTATTTAAGGGGCCCAGCAATGTGTTTTTTTTAAGGGGCCCAACCATTTAAGGGGCCTAACTTTTTTTGTAAGAAGCCAACCATGTTTTTAAGGGGCCACCAATGTTTTAAGGGGTCCAACAATGTTTTTTAAGAGTGCCAAACAATGTGTTTTTTAAGGTGCCCAAAAATGTTTTTTTAAAGGTGCTCAACAATGTTTGTTTTAAGGGTCCCTACAATATTTTTAAAGGGGCCCAACAATGGTTTTTAAGGGGTCCAACTATGTTTTTTAAGAGTGCCAAACAATGGGTTTTTTTAAGGTGCCCAAAAATGTTTTTTTAAAGGTGCTCAACAATGTTTTATTTAAGGGGCCCAGCAATGTGTTTATTTAAGGGGCCTAACTTTTTTTGTAAGAAGCCAACAATGTTTTTAAGGGGCCAAAAATATTTTTTTAAGGTGCCCAACAATGTTTTTTAAGGGCTCAACAATGTTTTTTTACGGGGCCCAAAAATGTTTTTTAAGGGGCTCAACAAAGTTTGTTTTAAGGGGCCCAACAATGTTTTTCAAGGGGCCCAACAATGTTTTTTTAAGGGGCCCAACAATGTTTTTTAAGGGGCCCAACAATGTTTTTTTTAAGGGGCCCAACAATGTTTTTTTTAAGGGGCCCAACAATGTTTTGTAAGGGGCCTAGTTATTTTTTGTAAGAAGCCAACAATGTTTTTAAGGGGCCCAACAATGTTTTTTAAGGGGCCTAAAAATGTTTTTTTTTTTAGGAGGTCCAACAATGTTTTTTTAAGGGGCCTTACTTTTTTTGTAAGAAGCCAACAATGTTTTTTTTTAAAGCAGCCCAACAATGTTTGTTTTAAGGGGCCCAACAATGTTTTTTAAGGGGCCCAACAATGTTTTTTTTTTAAGGGGCCCAACAATGTTTTTTTTAAGGGGCCCAACAATGTTTTGTAAGGGGCCTAGTTATTTTTTGTAAGAAGCCAACAATGTTTTTAAGGGGCCCAACAATGTTTTTTTTTTTATATTTTTAAAGGTCCCAACCTTTTTTTCCACAGTGTTTTTGTTTGTTTGGGTTTTTTATTGGTTTCGAGTTGTCGGGCCTCTAAGACAGCGTTCTGGTTACCAGGCTGATAAACCACAGCCGCCCAGTTCCTCCACCTCCATGAACACCTGAATATTTTGTTATGGCTGATGAGAAATGAGGGGAGAGTTTCGGCTCTTCATGATTACTTTCCAGCTTTCAGTCAGAATCCGTGTCCATGTTTCAGTGATTATGTACAAACCCCAGCGGTTCCTTTGCTGTATAGCTTCTGGGTATCCGCCGTATACCTGGGTGTCACACAGACTTCACCTGTGCTCGGACGTCCTTGGTGCTTTGTGTGTTGTGTTCATTACAGCATTATAAGCTTTATACCTTCAACCTCTCTGTGCAGCCCTGCAGCGGTTGAGCGATAGCTCGGCGTGGCCATGCCTCAGTGCTTTTCTCTGAAAAGATGAATAAAGTAAGTCGTTGTGCCGCTCGGCAGCCCGGCCTGCTGCGGCGGGTCATCTCTAACGTGTTTACATAAGCTGTTTATGTAGTGATAAGCCCAGGTGATGTCAGATTTCCATGCTGAATAAATATTTGCCCGCAGACAGGCAGCTGTTTGTCAGGATGCCATTAAGCCGGCAGGTCTCGTAGCACCTTTTCCGCCGCCGCCGCCTCGGCATTCCCTCGTCTCACAGCATTTGCAGCCTCCTGCTCCGCCATTACGTGTTCAAATAGAGCTCCCGGCGCAGGTGGGCTTTCCGAGGCTCGCTGAGGCTGAGCGGCTGCAATAACTGTCTGCTGTTTTCAGCCACAGATAGCTTCGTGTGAGCGTTGCATGAAGCAGATTGGTGCTTCGATTAAGAGAAGCAGGTTTAGTGAAACACTCTTAATCACACCTTTAATCATTACTGCAAATAAAACACTGGGTAAGAGTCTGAGAGTCCTGAGCTGATAGTTTAAAATCCTTTATCTGATCAATAAGTGTATTTACACCACCAGATCTGATTAGAACAGATAAATAATCACACATACAATACAAAGTAACATGAATATGTTATTGTGAGAGAAGTAGATCAGATCTTGATCCAGTTGAAGAACAAAGTTAGGTTCCAGATTTCTCCTGGACGCCCCAGACATTGTATGAATGTGTTCAGTTCCTTCAGCAGCAAATCTTGATTTATCTTAATGAAGTACTGAGCAGTCAAAGCAGGTATTAGATGAGAACTGATAATAATACTGGGTTGTTTAGGAGAAGCTTGGAAAGAGTTAAATAAACACACTGACGTATGTAAAAGCACTACTTACTCTATTAATACTGATTAATATTTAATAATAAATTGTTTACTGAGTAAATAAAAGCTTCCTGTCTGAAATAAAATAGCTTTTTAAATATAATAATGTCCCCAAGTGACTAAAACTGTTACACAGTACTTTATGAGCGCATTATTTATTTTTTTATTTAGTTAAAAATTGGTTGACATTAAATTATAATGCACAGTTTTTTATTTGTTCTATGCGTTTTGCACAGATCTTATGTTTCTTTAGCAAATAAGCCTATAAATAGTATTAACCAGTTTTGTATTTAAAGTATATCACAAGATGCAGTATGTATCAGTATAACAAAGTGATATAAACCAAAACATGGTCATAATAATTAAAATAATCTGCTTATTTTAATGTATAACTACTGTTAGATATGATCAGATTATCCTATATTAGTCCCACAGTGAGGGAAATTCAGTGTTACAGCAGTAAAGGGAAAGCAATAGTATCAGCACAAGAAATAGAATAATTAACAGTACAGTATATACAGTATAAATAATAATAATAGTGAAAAACTGAAGAATATATTTACAGATCATTAAAAAAATATTTACAGATTATTTACATGTTAATTACAATTAGATTAATTAGAAATTACTTACAAATTTTATATATTTTGCTGAGCTAAACACCCTGGAAAATTCACTATGTGTTAAACTCAGCAAATAAATAGAAATTGTGTATTAAATTGACTGAAATTACATATTTAAGTGTGATCTCTGCATGCACACTTATTTATATCCCCAATGAAAATCTAGTATCTCAAAAATTCCAACTTTAGAGGAGAGGACAAAAACATACTTTACTTTCAATGTAAGTCAATGGAACCAGAATTGTTTCCAAGCTATTTTGGAGCATTTCTATTGGTCCATTCTTTATAAAATCTTCACAGCCTGTAAACGGCAGCTGGCAGGTTGTAATGGTGTAGAACTAAAAAAAAATTGACAAAAATAGAGATACATTTTTCTTAGGACCGAGACGATATACAATTATCAAAATCATGCATTGGGTGGTTAAAACCTTTGCATACGACTGTAGCCCTAAATTGTATCTGAGATTTTAAATATTGAGGCTGAATGTGTAGTGAATGTTGTGCTGCTACCAGAAACCTGCAGTAGCATCTCTTCAGTCCCTAATTCACACGACCTGAGCCGGTTCGGTCGACGCTCACGCCTCTAATTAGTCAACAGTCAGTCAGAATTCTATTTTAAATCCTTGTGCATCTGGTTTGACTGACATGTCCTCCCAAACGGACACGTTTTGCCTGTTTTTTCTCTAAATGACTGACGGTTTGACCTTTAAAAAGCTCCCACTTTTACTCCAGACTGTTTAGCCTTTCTATAAATGGCCCGTAATGTTATTGGCCTGCTGTAAGCAATGGATCATTAAGCTCCCTCCAGCCTTGGCGAGGGAAGTATGCCCACTGCACTGGGTATATCACTAAAGTAGAGACATCAGAGCCCGAGTGTAAACATCATTTGGACACTGCAGTTTTTCCGCTCGGGTGGGTTTGATGTTGATGAAGAGAGACCGCCTTTGAAAGTGCAACGATCTGCACTGTGCATGATCGATGCTGCCGGGAACGGCTCGTAATTATTTGTGCCACTGGGGCGGGAGGGTGTGTTGGCGGGGGCAGAGCATCACAAACTTCCTTCTCTTTTATCACCTGGACTTCAGTGACCACGCTGTTAAAGCAGACCACCTGAGCTGATAGTATAAAAACCTTTATCTGATCAATAAGTGTGTTTTCACCACCAGATCTGATTAGAACAGATAAATAATCATACATACAATACAAAGTAACATGAATATGTTGTTGTGAGAGAAGTAGATCAGATCTTGATCCAGTTTGAAGAACAAAGTTAGGTTCCAGATTTCTCCTGGACGCCCCAGACATTGTATGAATGTGTTCAGTTCCTTCAGCAGCAAATCTTGATTTATCTTAATGAAGTACTGAGCAGTCAAAGCAGGTATTAGATGAGAACTGATAATAATACTGGGTTGTTTAGGAGAAGCTTGGAAAGGGTTAAATAAACACACTGATGTATGGAAAACACTACTTACTCTATTAATACTGTTTAATATTTAATAATAAATTGTTTACTGAGTAAATAAAAGCTTCCTGTCTGGAATAAAATAGCTTTTTAAATATAAAAATCTTCCCAAGTCACTAAAACTTTTACACAGTGCTGTATGAGCGCTTTATTTATTTATTTATTTAAGTAAAAATAGGTTGACATCAAATTATAGTGCAGAGTTTCTGTTTATATTCTATACGTTTTGCACAGATCACATGTTTCTTTAGCAAATAAGCCTATAAATAGTATTAACCAGTTTTGTATTTGAGGCACATCACAAGATGCAGTATGTATCAGTATAACAAAGTGATATAAACCAAAACATGGTCATAATAATTAAAATAATCTGCTTATTTTAATGTATAACTACTGTTAGATACGATCAGATTATCCTATATTAGTCCCAAAGTGAGGGAAATTCAGTGTTTCAGCAGTAAAGGGAAAGCAATACACTCAACACAAGAAATAGAATAATTAACAGTACAGTATATACAATATAAATAATAATATTATGAGGTATTAGGTATTGGATGAGAACTGTAAATAATACTGGGTTGTTTCCACAAGGAGAAGCTTGGAAAGTAGAAATGGACCGATGAGCGTTTTTGTGGTCGATTCTGACCGCCGATCACCTTTCAGCGCGATTGGCCGATAGCCGATACCAATTGAGGGCGGGGCTATATACCACGGCAGGGCTATATGTAGTTATAAGCGCAAGCAAGTCATGAAACATGATCTAAACTGGTTTATTACCATTTTTAACGAGCTCATATGAAACAGCATAATATTTTAAACTAAATTATCAGTAAATAAACAAAGTAAATCAAACAAATATCTCCAATACTGTAATCATTACGTTCAGACCCTTAATTTAAAACTAAAAAAGATAATTAAATAAATAGTCAAAACTGCAGTCATTAAACTCAGACTCTGTTATTTTAAACTAAATCTGTAATCATTAAATGTAGAATATTGAATTGTTATTGCTGTTCTGTTTGTACCGGTCAGATCTGGTCTGTAGGTGTTCTAGGTTGTTTGTTTTGTGTTAGCTGTGTGTTCTAGCTCTGCTGTTTACTGATACTGTGTTCAGCTGTGTGGTGTCTCTGAAGTGTCGTATCAAATTATTAGTATTAAATGTCTTTGGTTTCCCGCGTGAGACGCTGATTTTACTAATTTTAGTCACATACGGTAAACACTGCCAGACGGACGATGTTTTCTATCGGCACATGCGGTGAATGTTGTAAACTGTTCTGGCGAGGCCGCTGCTTTAGTCAGTCTGTGGAAAATGAAACAGTATGTATTTCCACCTAGTGGTTCAGATAGGAATTGCAGGGACTTGGCCGGAGGGGGTTTCAAGGAGGTCTCCTCTTCCTGGATGAAACGCAAGCTGTAAATACACAAATTAGCCTCACTTGTTTAACGCCATCGATCGGCTCTCGGGATCGGCTAAATTCGAGAAATATCGCTGCATCACTGATCACATATTTTGATTAAAAGTCAATACCGATACATAGCTGATCGATCCTTCCATCTCTATTGGAAAGGGTTCAGTAAACACACTGACATATGGAAAAGCACTACTTACTCTATTAATATCTATATAATAGTGTTTTTCTGAGCAAATAAAAGCTTCCAGTCTGTAAAAATAGCTTAAGACTAAAGCACTGGCTCATATAAGGGCTATGTAAACTGATACACTGACCATATAACTATATAACTGACCATGAAACTATACCCTTCATCCTATACCCTTAACTATATCCTGTACTGTATAATCAGTGTGGATCATTCTCAGCACTGCAGTGACTCTGACGTGGTGGTAGTGTGTTAGTGTGTGCTGTGCTGGTGTGAGTGGATCAGACACAGCAGTGCTGCTTAAGGCATTAAACACTGTGTCCACTCACTGTCCACTCTATTAGACACTCCTACTACTTGCTGGTCCAACTTGTAGAGTTTGTCATCATCAGTGGACGCTGTGGTCTGGATAGTTTTGCTTGGTGGACGATTCTCAGTCCAGCAGTGACACTGAGGTGTTTAAACACTCCAGCAGCAGCAGCACTGCTGTTTCTGATCCACTCACACCAGCACCACGTCAGTGTCACTGCAGTGCTGAGAATGACCCACCTCCCTAATAGTACCTGCTCTGTGGAGGTCCTGTGGGGGTCCTGATCATTAAAGAACAGAGTAATAAAGTATACAGAGAATCAGATGAACTACAGTCTGTAGGTGGAGCTCCTGGATGGTCAGATGGATGTCCTGCTGCTGTGTATAGTATACTGTGCTGGAGTATTTGCTAGTATTTGATTCAGAGCGTCAGTACAGGCGTCCAGTATCCGTATATAAAGATGTTTACTCTTTAGTGGTGACCACAGGGGCTGGCATGCACGAGCATCTGTTCCTTTCCAATCATCTTCACACCTTGGGTTTTTTGTTCGAGCTTCTTTTGATGGTAAATACTTTTTAAGGTCTAATCCATTCGGTTGGGGTCTGATGGAGGATGCGGGTAGTCCTGCCTTGTAAAGCCCGTTTCTAAATTGCGCCGACTGGCTCCATTTACTCCGCGCACCATCCAACGAGCTGCCCGCGCGCCGGGCCGGTTGTGGCCCTCCTTATCAAATGTATCATTTGGGGGGAAAAATACGAAAACAACTCTAACATGACACGCGTGGCCACGAAAACAAACAAGCTGACAACCGTGTCAACGTCCTTATTATTTTGGTGGGGAATCTTTCTGGCCCTGACGGCGGAGGAAGCGAAGGCAGAATGCCCCAGTGGTCAATAACATAATGGGAAATTGGAAACTTCGGAAAAATTTCTCGCTCCTCTGGCCAGCCTCGCGCCTCGTTTCCGTATGGAGGCGCACATCGGGCATCAGGTACTGTCATGGGCTGGTGACAGAGTGTTTTATTCTGCTTGAGAAGGCACCCCCGCTCTCAGAGCCGCCGTGAAATACGCGCGCTGAACCCGAGAGCCAGCGTGGCAGAAGGGTTTTTTCTTTTTTTTTCTTTTTTTTTTTCCTTTTTTTTTTCCTCCTTCTTTCCTTTTTTATTATTATTTTTTTTTCCGCCAGGTCACTTCAAGCATGCATGCGGACACTTTATTATAAAATGTAAAAATCCAGTCAATTTTATTTAATCAGCTGAAAAGGCAAAGTGTTTTCCAGATCATTAATCAAGTGCTCTCTCGCAGAGGGGGCTTGCCTGCCAAGCAGACCTATTCTGCTTTCTGAGTCATCAAGAGAAAGAAGAAAGAAAGAACCAACGAAAGAAAGAAAGGGGGGAAAAAGTGTGTGTGTGTGTGTTTGGGGGGGGGGGGGGGTGTCATTCTGGCGCAGTCATTTAAGAATAGGCCGAGCAGCATTGTTAATGAGTGAAGCCAAGCACACTGCAAGACCAGAGGACAGCTTCTAAAACAAGGACACGGGTTCCGACGGGGTCGCTCTCGTCCAGGCTTTGTTTTAAAGCTTGTATTAGGGCTGCAGCTATCGATTATTTTAGTATCCGAGTACTCTATCAGTTATTCCATCAATTAAACGAGTAATTGGATCAAATATTGTTTTTTTATTAAAAAGCAATAGTAAATATATAAGATAAAATAAGACAGGTTTCTTATAGGGAACCCCGGCTGGTAACACTTGTAAGCATTAATATGTTGTAATGACTAAATTATTAAAACACGTTGTAAAAAATCTCTAAAGTATCAGATTTATTTATAAATTAACACTTTTATTCTAAATATTTAACATACGGACACAGTTATTATTACTGACGCGCAATGCCTGCTGGGTAGATGAGGTCAGATGGTTTCAGGTCTGAACTGGACTGTGGTGTGAAGCAGTGAGTGTTAGTTACTAATCTAGCTTAAAGAAAACCATGTACATTGTGTTGTTGATGGTGTTTCAGTGAAAGGCAGTGTGAAGACTGATATTAGTCTAAACAGCTTTTACAAACATAAACAAGGAGAATAGTTAGTGAAGCAGCGTGTGGACCAACACAGCTACTCAAAGACCCCCGCTCTGCTCTCCTCACTTCAGTCTGGATGAGTTGGAGTGGTTCAGTAGACCACCACTGGTGAGAGACTTGACGGAGGCTGTTGGTTTTAAGCGTAGACTAAAACACAATGCAGAGCCACAGTTTCTCCACACAGGAAGTCCAAAAGCTCCAGATTATGGAGAACCGCGAGAAGAACCGTGAACGTGAACATGCGCTGGATTCTCTCCTGAGAACGTTTAGCGTTAGCGTCAGCTGCTTCTCCTCGTTTGTGGATCCTGAAGGTGAAAGTAGAGTCTTAGTAGTGAACATACTACTTCACTAATAAAGGAGTGTGAAGCTCAGAGACACTCCCGTTCAGTGTATCGAGCTGTTTACTGAGTGTGAATGTTTCCTGCTAGAAAGCGGAGCTCCTTTAACAGACACTCTCCTTCTCCGTCAACACCAACACACAGCTTCACAACAACTCCAGCACTGTGTCACTCTCTCCTCCACCCTCTCTGTTCACCATTTACACTAACGTGGTGTGTGATGTCACCGCTGATGTCAGAAATGTTGAGTTCTAGCTCAAACTGTAAAGACTGAACAGTAGCATGTTTAGTAGCTAGCTGTGCTCAAGCGTGACGACCGGTTACTGCAACCATTTGACGTCACTACCCGCTGATCACGTCAGTAGATACAACAATGGTGATCTATATGTCTTCATCTCAGCTGTCCATCACACTGATTTAATCTAAATGTTATGGTTACTGTGTGGCTCCGCTCTGTGGACTGGACGTGCTGAAACACTGAAACTCTTTCTGAAGTTAGCTTCTTGTTTGAATTCCTCGTTCCACCTTAAATGGTATAGAAGTTACATTCTGGTTCCTGTAACTGCTGCATCATTTAAGGTGGAATTCACATAAGAAGCTAACTTCAGCCTCGTCTTTCTTCAGGTTCACTCTCAGTAACGGTTCCTCGGCTAGTTCAGGTTTACAGTAGACGTTGGACGCTGTGTATGGTGTCCTCTGACCGTCCCTTCTGTTCTTCTCTCCTTATTCTCTCTCTCTTTCTCTATTTTACAATCCACGCCATCAAATCACGCCTTCTTCGTGTCACCTGGCAACACAGTAAGCGGGCGCTGTGCAACAGTGAAAGTCATCCGTGTGAAACAGTGCACTGTATATGTTTGTATGGATTAAATGAATCTTCGAGGCAAAGAATTTACTTTGAAGATTTTTTGTAATTGAGTTACTCGAATTCCTTGAGGAATCGTTTCAGAACCAGCTTGTATTGCAGGAAAGGCTTCTTCTGTTCAGACTGTATGCGTGTTTCAGGGTGTGATGCAGTCAGAGCTGTAATATCAGCTGCTATAGAAATTGCTAGAGTTGTGCAAGGAGCGTATCATCGCTGTCTAAGAAAAACATGTCCATATTTTTTTTGATCCTTTGTACATGACGGCTGTTCAAAACGCTCCCAAATAGCTTGGAAAGAACTCTGGTTCCATTGACTTGCATTGAAAGTTAAGTTGCTTGTTTTTCCTTTGGTTACAGCATCAATCAACCTTTGTTCTCACTTGGAACTACATTGAGGGAGACTCTCAATTCCAATGTAGCCGAGCATTTACAGAAAGGTATTAAAAAGAAATGAAAATGAATTTGAATATGGAATCAAGGTGACAATAAAATTAAATAAGTTACATCATAAAATAAAACTTTAAATAAGAGACAAAAACCAAAAATATGACAAAAATAAAGAAAAAATTAATCAAATATGTATATTAATATAGACGTTAAAATCTGGTAAAACAACAATCATAGGTGAATAAATAAGTGGAACCAAAAGTAATCCGCTGGCGGCTGGCCAATAGTGGGCCATAAAATGTTAATTGAAAAATACTTAGGACATCATTTTATTATACTGTGTCTAATATCCTTGTTAGAATGTATTGAAATAATAAATATATAATGGTATTTAATTACTTACATTGTGCTCATTTCCTGTGTGCAGGGCCGGTCTAGTGAGAGTGTATGTAGGTGCATCAACTTTTAACAAGCAAGCAGGTGATCTGAGGCTGCTGTTTAATTGGTTGATCCAGAGTTTCCACAGCTCTTTGCGCCCAGGACACACCCACTCTTATAGGCAATGTGTCGGTACTGGCTTATTTTTTTATAGCATCGTGTGATTGGACAATCCCCGAATCAGCTCGTTAACTCCGCTGCAGTTCGTTAACTCAGTTTACGTTGAACACTGGCTTATTTTTTTAGAGCATCGTGTGATTGGACAATCCCCGAATCAACTCGTTAACTCCGTTAACTCGGTTGACATAGAACAGTAGCAGGCTGGAGCGGCGCCTCTTACCAAATGAGAGACAATTCAGTTTAGTCTTTATAAAAAAAAATTCACAAAGTGTTTATTTGAAGAAAAAAATAAATAAAGAAGCTTCGACCCGATCGTCCCAATTTACAAATTCAGCAGCAGACGAGGACGAGCCTACATCCGGGTCTTTTCCAGCTCTTCTAATGACAAACAGGTTTGAACAATACAGTACAGCCTATCTGTTGCTCTGTCTAGGTAAGCTGAAGACAGAGCTTAGTCTCATCTACAGCAAGGAAGAGTCCCAAGCCTGTTGTGGTGCTGGTGCTCTGGGTCTACTCCATTTTTTAAGTATTTTTTATTTGTTTGTTTTTAATTTATCGGTTTATTTGCACCCCACTCAATTGTTTTAGCACCAGCCGCCACTGAAGTAATCACTAAAAATAGTAAAGTAAATAATAATAATAATAATAATAATAATAATAATAATAACAATAATAATAATAATAGTACTAAATCAAGGTGAAAGAGTATTAAAGAAAAATGAAAAGAAAGCTTAAAAATGGTCATAAAAATGGTCAAATCAATTAAAGCTGGTCAGAAATGAAGAGTTAAGATTTTAAAATGACTTATTTAGCAAGATCTGCTGCTGACGTGCTGTTATTGCTGCTGCTGACGTGCTGGTAGGTGTTGATCTAGTAAGTGACGTGTTATGATAATATCATTTTAAACATTTTTTATCACTAAACCATTCAATAAACATCACACAGTCTAACTGATAAATGCTAAATGCTGCTACTAGGACAGCAAACAGTCAGTTAACATGAGAACTAGAGATGGACCGATCCGCGTTTTTGAGGCCAATTCCGATTGCTGATCACCTTTCAGCGCGATTGCCCGATAGCCGATACAGATAGAGGGCGGGGCTATATGCCACGGCAGGGCTACATGTAGTTATTAGTGCAGGCAAGTCATGAAACATGGTCTAAACTGGTTTATTACCATTTTTAATGAGCTCATATGAAACAGTATAATAATTTAAACAAATTTATCAGTAAATAAACAAAGTAAATCAAACAAATATCACCAATACTACAATTATTACATTTATACCCTTAATTTAAAATGAAAAAAGCTAATTAAATAAATACAGTAAAAACTGTAGTCGGACTCTGACTCTGTTATTTTAAACTAAATCTGTAATCATTAAATGTAGAATATTGAATTGTAGCTGCTGTTCTGTTTGTACCGGTCAGATCTGGTCTGTATGGTGTTCTGGGTTATTAGTTTTGTGCTAGCTGTGTGCGCTCTGGAGTCTGTGTCACATACGGCAACAAGCTGCCAGACGGACGCAACGCAAAGGAAAGCTGTTCTTGTGAGGCCGCTGCTTTACTCAGTCTGTGGAAAATGAAAGGGTATGTGTTTCCACCTAGTGGTTCAGATAGGAATTGCAGGGATCTAGTTGGAGGGGGTTTCAACGAAACACTAGCTGGAAATACAGAAATTAAGCTCGTTTGTTTAACGCCATCGATCGGCTCTCGGGATTGGCTAAATTGGAGAAATATCGGCCGATCACATATTTTGATTAAAAATCTTCCGATACCGAAACATAGCCTATTGATCTTTGCATCTCTAATGAGAACCACTCAACTGACCACGAACCGTGTTGGATTCTGGCTAACTAACTAGTTAGCTGGCTTGTTTGGCATGGCAACAACCAAGTTGCCTCAGTTTCAGATTAGCATCTTTAAAAGTGGTTCAAATTAACCCTTAAAGATCCACAGCCTACACTTCTATAACCTCAGAGTGACCCAACCAGTGTACAGTGTAGTCTTTCTAATTACTGAGTAATGAGTCTTACTGTGTAAGTGTTTGGGGTTCTAAGGGTTAAACAAACGAAGGAGCTGTGCTTATTTTATTTTTTAATTTAGTTTAGATGCTGGGTTGATCCCAGAGGGAAATTTATATATAGATATCAACTTTAACCCATCCATGCAGTGAAACACGCACATATACACACATGCTAGTGAACACTAGGGGGCAGTGAGCACACTTGCCCAGAGTGTTGAGCAGCCCAACCACAGCGCCCGGGGTGCAGTCAAGGGTTATGTGTCTTGCTCAAGGTTCATGGGATCGAACCGGCAACCTTCCGGTCACAAGGCTGGTTCCCTACCTCCAGCACATGACTGTCCCCAAGTAGGCTGCGCCCAATATCCTCCACTATACTACACAGTGCAGACGAGAACGGCTAGTGTGTCCAAATACTCGGTGCATGAACATTCCTCAGATGACCCCCATGAATCAGGAGACATTTCGAAATATGTGACCACAACAGTGGTGTGAAGTTGTGTGGATACTAAACACTCACATACTCGACTGCTTTACTGGTCCAGCAGTGACCAATGGGTCCAGACCAGTACGCACTAAGTTGGCGATTTCGGACGAGGCCGAGATCTTATTTGCTCCCTTGAAGACATTCGGGCCGTTTATGTTCTCCTTCGTCTCGTGTGGAGCTGCAAACTCTCCAAAAGCAGCACAGCTGTGTTGTGTGTTGAGTTGGAGCTTCTGAATGAAGTGGAGAAAAACCTCGTTCTCCTTTTGCTTTTCCAGAATTTGAAGGCGTCCTGCAGAGTGACGGGTTCAGATTATGAGCACTGGAAATGAGCGTCCCCTTTGAAACGGGCTCCAGCGCTGTCACCTACCAATTTAGACCCACGGCTCCACATTCATGCCGTGTTTTCTTCTCATTGGCTCTTTAATTTCCTTAAACGACACCATGACCTGTTTATTTAAGCCTATTATGAGTTTACATTCTCAAGCCTAATGCTGACCGTTATTACTAGAGATGGACCGATCAGCGTTTTTGAGGCCGCTTCCGATCGACGATCACCTTTTAGCGCGATCGGCCGATACCGATCGAGGGCGGGGCTATATGCCACGGCAGGGCTACATGTAGTTATTAGCGCAAGCAAGTCATGAAACATGATCTAAACTGGTTTATTACCATTTTTAATGAGCTCATATGAAACAGCATAATATTTTAAACTAAATTAACAGTAAATAAACAAAGTAAATCAAACTAATATCACCAATACTGTAATCTTTACACTCAGACCCTTAATTTAAAACTAAAAAAGCTAATTAAATAAATTCAGTTAAAACTGCAGTCATTAAACTCAGACTCTGTTATTTTAAACTAAATCTGTAATCATTAAATGTAGAATATTGAATTGTTATTGCTGTTCTGTTCGTACCGGTCAGATCTGGTCTGTAGGTGTTCTGGGTTGTTTGTTTTGTGCTAGCTGTGTGTGCTAGCTCTGCTGTTTACTGATACTCACTGTATTCTCTAAAAACTGTATCAGATTAGTGTGTTAAATATCTTTGTCTTGCTTTCACAACGAGACACGTTTAATTTTACAGATTTTAAAAACGCTCTGGATGAGTCTGAGTCACATACAGCAACAAGCTGCCAGACGGACGCAACGCAAAGGAAAACTGTTCTCGCGAGGCCGCCGCTTTAGTCAGTCTGTGGAAAATGAAAGAGTATGTGTTTCCACCTAGTGGTTCAGATAGGAATTGCAAGGAGTTGGCTGGAGGCGGGGTCAATAAAATACTAGCTGAAAATACAGAAATTAGGCTCATTTGTTTAACGTCATCGATCGGCTCTCGGGATCGGCTAAATTGGAGAAATATCGGCCAATCACATATTTTAATTAAAAATCTCTAAAAAAGCTGATTCTCCATATTGAAGATATTGTGTTGGATCGATTCTGTCAGTTACTGACCTGACATTCACCTGACGCTTCATTTTTATCAGGTGTATAAAAGCCCACGGACCGCGTCTGTCTGACGGACTGATGCCGCCCTGCTTTTGTCTCAGCCCGCAGCTCTGAATCATTTCTTTTGATGAACCCGAATAGGAACTTGAATGTGTTGGAGGCGCGGGCTGAAAGGAGCAACTTTCAAATCGGCCAGATGCAGCTCCGAGGGAGCCTCTTAAGTGAAAATAATTGCAGCGAATGCACCGCAACAGCTTTACACAGTAATAATAGTGGCTCGGCAGTCGGCACAAGCGCCAGGGGCCATTCTCCTCCCAGCAGTGTCTCCTCACCGGCACCAATTTGATCACAGCTATTAAAGGCAAGATGACAGAGATTCAACAAGGCCAACAATAAGGGACAGTTGCAGTCCAGGGTTGTCCTCAGCGCCGGGGTTGCTGCGGTGAAATGGCTGTAGCTTTATACAGAAGCGTGCACTACCTCCCCCCCCCCCCTCCAACACCACCCCCCCCCCACCCCCCCTTCTTTGCTTTTGATGTTGCTGTTGGTAGCAGGTGTGCACCTGCGGTATGGAGGCATCATGCAATGGACTGCAGTGACCTTGGAGCTCACGTATGTGGGGACAGAATACAGCTTGCTGGTTCAGACACACCTCGGAAAAAGTCCATAGGTCCACAATGTTTACTGATTTATATACAGCAGGAGTCACTGCATGGGGTTGGTTGGCTTGAAAAACATAAATATGTTGTTATTGTATTGTAAAGAACCTTACTGAATATGCTTTACTGAATATATCTAGTTATTATTTTATATACTGTGTACATTAATAAATACAGATTTTAAACTATTTAATCATAGATGTATATGGACTGTTAAGAAACTATTTTATATACGCTTTAAAAAATAAAATAAAATAAAATATTTGCACGGCTTATAAAGGCAGTGAGATGGTAATATTAAATATGTATGGTAAAATATTTAGAGTAGGATATTTATTCTATTGAAAGGTCTCAAATCTTAACCTGAAAAATGTAAGCTTGCAAAAATATTATTTTTAATATTAATATAAAAATAGTATTTTGTGTATATTTGTGTTTTTAATTTTTAATTTTTTGTTTAATATTATTTAATTTTAATATAGTTAAATATTAATTATTGACATTATTAATATTATTGTAGAGCCTTTTTAGCCAAACGCCTTGTTGGAATTCCAGCCCAGGTGACATCATCTTGTAACACAGCCCTTATATCTGGTTCATTCCATCCATTCTAACTTGGTTGTTGACACAGACAGTCTAAATGTAATGCCATATTTTTTGTCGTGTAAATGTTTTCAAGTTTTGCGATGCAATATTTTTGCCTCAACCTTACAACCTCCAGAGTATTTCAATGTAAACACAGCTTTAAACTATTAGTCATAGATGTATGTGGACTATTGAGAAATTAAATATATTAAATATATCTGCAAGGTTAATGTTATGGGCAGTAATGTTAAATATGTAAGGTTAAATAATTACTGGAGGTTATTTATTCTATTAGAAGGTCTCAAATCTAAACCTGAAAGATTTAAGCATGAAAAATGTTATTTTATTTGTATTATTTTTATTATAAAAACAGTATTTTTGCCTATATTTTAGTTTAATACTAGTAATATTATTATTTAACATAGTTTGATATTAATTGTTAATATTAATGGTATTATTATTAATATTAAAAATTGAATGTCCTACGTTTCCATGTCATTACCAACACACACTTATACCTTATTTTAGCCAACCACTTTTCTCAGCTGTTTGAAACTCCTTGGAATTCCAGCCCTTTTCTTCTGTTACATGGTGACATCATCTCATGACATGATCCTCATTGCCTGCCTACTGGCAAACTTGGCTCCGCCTCATACAACACACAACTGGTGGTTGCCCCGTCAGGACAAAGTGTGCGAACTGGCCAATCAGAACACACTGAGCTCATTGGGAGGCGGGGCTTACAGGAAAAATATTGTGTCTTCAGAATATTGAAGAGTGTAAATCTACTGTAATGTCTAGATATCTTTATGGAGCGTGAAGAGATTTTATTGGTAGTTTTTGTTTGTAACTAACAACGTTGGTCAGTGTTGAGAATTGCCCACCACCCAAATAGTACCTCCTCTGTGGTGGTCCTGAGTGACCATTAAATGGTTTCCATAAAGACCAGAACTGTCACCGTCAGATAAGCAGCACTTAAAGCTTTAATCTTATTGAGAGGGGAGAACATCAAGCTCCACCTCAGATCTGAGAACCTCCACAGGGGTTTCTGTCCATCCTTCCACTGTGAGAAGAAACCTCAACACTGCCAGCTTGAAAAGGAGATACAGACACATCCAACAAAGAAGCTGAACACTGGACTGACCACCCTAGATCCCAGAACCTCAGCATCACTGAAAGTGTTTGGGGTTTTTGAATCCTGAGAAGCAGAACATGCTAACATGCCAACTTACAAGGCCATACACGCTCTAGGGCCGGGTGCTCGGTCACGATTGGCCCCATCCCCCAACTCCCCCTGCTGGCTTAACTTTTCCAGCCTGAGCTGCTTACATCATCACTCCGAGGGTCATTATTATATCCGTAATCTAGGTTTGTACTTGACGAGTTGTAAGTCTGGTGTGAGGGTCTGCAAGCCAAACATGATGCAGTCACACCAAGCTTCTACACCAAGCGCTGACCCCACTGATATACGGTCACGGGGTGGGATGTTCACAAGGTGGGCAGAGCTTTGTTCACTTTATTCACAACGAACCAATCACAAGGTGTATATTTGAGATCTGTATCATATCAGTACACAGAGATACTGCAGCGACGGAGGAGCTACTAGGAACCTGCTCACTTATGGAGCTCTGCTCGGCTGATAACACTTGGAGTATCACTACTCTGCTTCTTCACAGATGCAGAACATCTGAACTCTCCAAAGCTCTGAGGAGCTCTGATCTTACACGAGGCTGTTGGGATGTAGGGGTATTGCTGTGGTGAAGGCCCAGGAGTGGACATACTGAAGGTTTATATAGGATCTAGTGGTTGAGGCTTCTGTTGAAGATGTTTTCTGCACTGGCTGGTGCTGAGGAACTGTTTCAGAAAGTGCTGTACATACAAACAGGCCCGGCTTGGTCTGCAGTAGGAGCGGGTTGGTGGTGTCCTACTGAGCCAGTACATTACTGATCACCTCCCAACTTCTGAAACTACATGGCATTAACACAGCAATTAGGAAAATGATGTGTGAGCGAGCGAGCGAGTGGGGAGGAGGGACCCTCGCAGCTTTTCCGAATAATAATAATAACGGCACACGCGCACACGCGCACACGCGCCGAGCCCAGCTGATCTAAGTGGCCTCCTCCATGTAGCTTTCCAAGCACTTTTCCAAAATGGCTCCTGGGAATACTACCCACTCACCTTCTGAGGGGCGGAAAAAAGAGTAGAGCGCGTGTGACATTATCTGTGGAAGGCAGGAGAGAGAGAGAGAGAGAGAGAGAGAGAGAGATGTTTAGTTCCCATTTTGTTAATAGCATATGGATGGTATGGTTATGTTATCATCCCTTTTGTTGCGTTTTGCCGAGGAGCGCCGCCGCCATGGAAACCTCAAAAAAGCATTAACATACCTGGCTAATATTTCTGTTATTGAGCAAGGTTAAGAGCCCAAGTGCCTAATGCATCGCAGTTAGCTGAGGTCTACCGCCGCGGCTCCGCTGCCTGAGCATTTAGAGCTTTTAGGCTGAGCGCATTACCAAACTAGACCAAAAAAAAAAAAATTAAAAACAGAAAATAGACCACCGTGGTTGGCCGCGCCTCCCGCAGCATCCGTGTGAGCTGAGAAACCGTGCTAGTGTGTACACAGCAGTCTAATGTCTTCAGCATGACCTGCTTGTGAGGTGTATACATCCAGCAGTGTTCAGATACACCCACCAGCCCCTTCATTACCTACACCTCCCGCTATCTCCACTCACTGTCCACTGTATCAGCTCCACTGACCATACAGGACCTCCACTCACTGTCCACTGTATCAGCTCCACTGACCATACAGGACCTCCACTCACTGTCCACTGTACCAGCTCCACTGACCATACAGGACCTACACTCACTGTCCACTGTATCAGCTCCACTGACCATACAGGACCTCCACTCACTGTCCACTGTATCAGCTCCACTGACCATACAGGACCTCCACTCACTGTCCACTGTATCAGCTCCACTGACCATACAGGATCTCCACTCACTGTCCACTGTATCAGCTCCACTGACCATACAGGACCTACACTCACTGTCCACTGTATCAGCTCCACTGACCATACAGGACCTCCACTCACTGTCCACTGTACCAGCTCCACTGACCATACAGGACCTCCACTCACTGTCCACTGTATCAGCTCCACTGACCATACAGGACCTCCACTCACTGTCCACTGTATCAGCTCCACTGACCATACAGGACCTCCACTCACTGTCCACTGTATCAGCTCCACTGACCATACAGGACCTCCACTCACTGTCCACTGTACCAGCTCCACTGACCATACAGGACCTCCACTCACTGTCCACTGTATCAGCTCCACTGACCATACAGGACCTCCACTCACTGTCCACTGTATCAGCTCCACTGACCATACAGGACCTCCACTCACTGTCCACTGTATCAGCTCCACTGACCATACAGGACCTCCACTCACTGTCCACTGTATCAGCTCCACTGACCATACAGGACCTCCACTCACTGTCCACTGTATCAGCTCCACTGACCATACAGGACCTACACTCACTGTCCACTGTATCAGCTCCACTGACCATACAGGACCTACACTCACTGTCCACTGTATCAGCTCCACTGACCATACAGGACCTACACTCACTGTCCACTGTATCAGCTCCACTGACCATACAGGAGCTCCACTTACAGACTGTAGTTCATCTGATTCTCTGTATACTTTATTACTCTGTTCTTTAATGATCAGGACCCCCACAGGACCACCACAGAGCAGATACTATTAGGGAGGTGTGTCATTCTCAACACTGCAGTGACACTGATGGTGGTGGTGGTGTGTTAGTAGTGTGTGTTGTGCTGGTGTGAGTGTATCAGACACAGCAGTGCAACTGCTGGAGTGTTTAAACATCTCAGTGTCTCTGCTGGACGGAGAATCGTCCACCAACCAAAACTATCCAGACAGCAGTGTCCTGTGGGCGCCGTCTTGTGTCCACTGATGAAGGACTAGTCCAGACAGTGAGTGGACACTGCAGCACTGCTGTGTCTGATTCTCTTGTATGACCCTCACTTCACTCTGACCTCTTTAATACTGAGAAAGTGTTACTCCCAAATGAGGTGTGTGTGTGTGTGTGTGTGTGTGTGTGTGTGTGTGTGTATATATATATATATATATATATATATATATATATATATATATATATATATATATATATATATATATATATATATAATTTGGAGGTAGAATATCTTTGTATTGTATATATCGTTGGAATACATCTTAAAACATACAACTTTACAGAAGAGACAAAAAACAATGTCGAATTATTTTTGTTGATTTCTATTTTTTACATCAATTTAACGCAGCAGCTGGCATTGACATTGTGGGAAAATCATGTCATGGTGAATGGACCAATAGAAATGTTTCAAAATAGCTTGGAAAACATTCTGGTTCCATTAAAACTAAAGCAGGTTTTTGGGCTCTCCTGTAAACATACTTTTTGGAGATACTAAAAATATATATATTGTTGCTGTCCATTGAAAAATAAAAGTATCTTGATTTTTGTCTATTTTAAGTTTCTACATTATTTGAACACGCCAGTGGCCATTTACATTGTGTGACAGTTTCATGATGAACGGACCAAGTGCTCAAAACAGCTTGGACAAACATCTGGTTCCATTGACTTGCATTGAAAGTAAAGTATATAATATGTCAAGTATATAATATATATATTCATGCAGTGAATCAAATATTTGGTAATGATTATAAATTAAAGTTGGTTTCATTGATTTACATTGAAAGTGAAGACCCATTTTTGAGATACTTGTTATATGCAGTGGTTATTGATATCTTATTTTTTTAGTT
Source organism: Megaleporinus macrocephalus (assembly GCA_021613375.1). NCBI lineage: Eukaryota > Metazoa > Chordata > Actinopteri > Characiformes > Anostomidae > Megaleporinus > Megaleporinus macrocephalus. Next base: position 3,741,600 of record CM038725.1, on the reverse strand, counting down.
TATTTTTATGTATTTATTTGTCCTACTCCTGTTTTTGCAGGTGCTGAATGAACAGTGGTTATTGTTGTACTGATGTATTATGTCTGTTGCGGTTTGTTGGCGAACCACAGAAAAATATGTGTATAAAATATTAGTATTCCAGTATTTTTAATCTCGCCTCCTTTATAAATATGAGCGTCTCGCATTTCAGACCATTCTAATCAAATCTATAAATCTATGTGGTGTAATATCCTCCTGACTCTGGATTTGTACACTATACACTACCATCACACGCAGGACAACTGTGGGTCTGGTGAGGGGTTCGGGTCTGGAGTAGCAGCAGCAGCAGCAGTAGTACAGGCCTACAGAACCCTAGAACCATCACCAATATCACCCCCTTCCCTTTCACCAACCCCCCCCCCAACTCACTCCCTCACACAGACTCCATCCCCATCCCCTGAGCAAGGTCAGCGGCACTGAGTGCGTAATGACTGGGAGCCCGTGCAGGAGCCATTATCTTGCCTCTGCCGCTGGAGCAGCGCAGTGACCTGGCATTCTATCAAATGGAGGGGAAAACTCCAGCCCGGAGATGTAAATCCCTCCTCTGGCTCCCCGGCGAATAGCGCGGCTCAGAGGCGCTGACCCGAACGCAGCGGTTCCACCCAGATCAGAAATGACAGGACTGGGGGGGGGGGCAGGGGTGGGGGGGCTCCGGCGAGCTGGGGAAGGGTGTGTAAAAAAGAAATTATGATTAGGGAGAATAAATGAGATGTCACGCTGAGCAAAATATTACCATCAAATAGAGTTCTGCAGCCCCCGTTTGATTGACAGGTGGGGCGAAGATGGCAAGATGCAGGCCAGCGGCTGATTCTGTTTATCTGTGTGTGTGTGTGTGTGTGTGGGTGTGTGGGTGTGTGTCTAAGTGAGCGATTGACAGAAAAGCAGTCAACTGAGGAGCATCTAACACTGGATCTCATATGAGTTGCGTCCCACAAACACATAATGTAAGTCAATGGAACCAGAAAGATTTCCAGCCTTATTTTGGAGCATTTCTATTGGTCTATTAAACCGCAGCTGTCTTTTTTTTTTTTTTTTCAAAATAATAATTATACACTAATATCATATATATATATATATATATATATATATCAACACTGTCCAATTATTTTTGTCGATTTCTATTTTACTACATCAGTTAAACTTTTAATAATAAATTAAAACAACTGAGAAGAAAGTAGCTAATGCACATTAAAAGAAAAATAACAACAGTGAATATGATAATAGAAATAATAATACTAAAAATAGATAAAAATTAAAGTTAAGATTTAATTAGTACAAAATTCAGATAAGAGGATAATAGAGTAATAATAACAATAATAATTTTAAAAAGTAAAGTAGTTTAAAAGAAATGTAAAAAAAACAAGCTAAAACTAACTTTAAAATAGTAAAAAAATATATACAAATTATAATACAAGTAATAATAATAATAATAAAAATAATAATAAAGCTATAAAATAACATTACAATAAGATAAAGGGTAATAATACAAAACAAATTAAAACAAATAAAAAATAAAAATAAAGCTGAAGCAAGAAATAAAAATTAAGAATAAGTAAGATTAAGTAAAACAAGCACAGGCTGTCTGAAGGTGGTTAGATATTAAAGTTTAAAATGATTGAGTGACACCAGTGAGTTGAGTTTTAGTGTTTGCTGTAGTAGTCCAGCTCGCTGGTGCACTGTAGCTAAAATCAGACTATTTATTTCTCACATAGTTTTTATAAAGAGGTTTTAATCCAAGTGACTTTGGAGCCTTATTATTATCATCATATTATCATTCCTCATAAAAGCTCAGGATATGAGTCAGTCCCAGGTAAGAGGTGGGCCTTGTTTCTTTGGTGGGATGGGGTGGGGTGGGGTGTTTCTCTGAGGTTAAGTGGAATAAGCAGTACAGATGAATATTGATCTTCAGTGATAATCCTAAAAGTCTGATTTTTAGCACTCCAGTGGAAATAAACCCCCAGAAGTAGCTTCTTCTCCAACACTCAATATCTCCGCTCCTATTGACCCTGTAACACTGCTGTGCAGCCTGCTGTCCCGGGAGTTAGTGTAGGTGCCAAAGCTGGGCTTGTGTGAAAATACCCCTCAGCAGTTTAACTCCTTCTGTATCAGTTTGTCTGGGTGGGGCAGAGAAGGGGGTCTGGGTGGGTTTAGTTCTGCAGTGGGACTGTATTTAATAGTGATTACTCTGTTGTTTTTATGAAATGATCTTCAGTTGAATGTTTATTTTTATGTTTTATATTTTTATGTTTGGTGGTTTTTAATAATGTGTGAAAACAGAATCCGCATAAACCTGAACCTGTAACCCAGTTAACACTGATACTGATATCCATCAGTACATCCCTCTTTCTCTTCTTCTTCTTCTTCTTTTCCTTTACCTTTTCTTCTTCTTCTTCTTCTTCTTCTTCTTTCTCTTCTTCTTCTTCTTCTTTTCCTTTACCTTTTCTTCTTCTTCTTCTTCTTCTTTCTCTTCTTCTTTCTCTTCTTCTTCTTCTTCTTCTTCTTCCTTTCCTTTACTTTTTCTTCTTCTACTTTTTCTTTCTGTTCTTTTTCTTTCTTATCTTTTTCTTTCTCTTCTTTTTCTTCTTTTTTCTCATATTCTTTCTCATATTTTTCTTTTTTTCCTCTTCCACTTCATCATCTTTTTCTTATCTTCTGCTTCATCATCTTTCTCTTCTTCTTCTTCTTCTTCTTCTTCTTCTTTATCATCTTTCTCTTCTTCATCTTTTTCTTTTTTTCTTCTTCATCTTCTTCATCTTTCTCTTCATCTTTTTCATTTTTCTCTTCTTCTTTTCCTTCATCATCTTTATCAACTTTTTTCTTCTTCGTCTTTCTCTTCTTCATCATCTTTTTCTCCTCTTCTTCCTCATCTTTTTCTTCTTCCTCTTTAATATCTTTCTCTTTATCATCATCTTTTTCTTTTATTCTTCTTTATCTTCATCATCTTTCTCTTCTTCATCTTTTATTTTCTTCTTTTTTCCCTTTATTCCATTACTCCATCCTTTTCTTTATTTTCCTCATCTTCTTTATCTCCTTCCTCCTCCCCTTATTTGTCTCTTTATCTGCTTTTGTCTTTGTGCTCTTCTTCTTCCTCCTCCTCTTTTTTCATCTTTTTCTTTTTTACCTTCTTTGTCTTCTTCCTTTTTCTCTTCTTCTTCTTCCTTGTCTTCTTTATCTTTGTCTTCTTATTTCCTGCCTCCTCCTCATCTTGTTTTTCCTTTTCTTCTTTCTTCTTTCTTCTTCATTTTCTTCGTCTTATTTTCTGTTTACTTCCTCCTCCTCTTCTTCTCCATTGTCTTCATCTTTTATGTCTACTTTTGTCTTTGTCGTTCCTCTCTTCTTCCTGGTACACATTTTTGTCTGCTGTTCCACCTCCGGAATGTTCTGTCTGTTTGTAAACATCCTTTTGATCTGATGTATGTCGCTCCTTCTTTCTTTCTTTCTTTCTCTCTTTCTTCCCGTAGAGTCCTGTTCAATTTCAGCCCAACCTGAATCCTATTGATCCTCTTTAACCTACAGCCATCTAACTGCGTCTGCTTACTCAGTGCAGGTTCACAAGCTCTAATCCACAGCCTTTCTGACCCCCACTCCTCTATCCCTCCCTCGTTCCTCCCATAGAGGCCCATTCATGTTTCAATCAATCGATCAATCAATCAATTAATCAATCCATCAACCTTTATTTGAACTCGGAAGTACATTCAGGGCGACCCTCATTTTCAATGTAGCCGAGCATTTACAAGAACAGAGATTGACATGACAAAGAAAATAAAAACAAATTTTAATAATTATTAATCTAAACAACTGAGAAGAAAGTAGCTAATACACATTAAAAGAAAATTTAAATATTACAGTGAATATAAAAAAAGAAATAATAATAATACCAAAAATAGATAAAAAATAAAAGATTTATTAGTCAGAAATATAAGAGGGTAAGAGATTAATAGTAATAATCAAAAATTAAAATAAATTAAACATAAAAATATAATAAATAATAATAATAATAATAATAATAATAATAATAATAAAAGAAAAGAATAACATTTAAATAAGATAACAAGTAATAATACAAAACTAATTGAATCAATATAATAAATAAAATAATAATAATAAACAAAAAGCTAAAGCATGAAATAACAATTAAGAATAAGTAAGATTAAGTAAAACAAGTACAGGCTGTCTGAAGATGCTTAGATATTAAAAGTTGAAAATGATGTTTGAGTTTTAGTGTTCGCTGGTATGCTGTAGCTAAAAGCAGATTTTCCCAGTTCAGTAAAAACTCTTGGTACCTGGCAGCTGATCCAACCACTAGAGCGAGTCTGATAATTACTGTTATTACTGTTATTTATTACTGTTATTTATTTATTACTGTTATTTATTTATTAATGTTATTTATACTCATCAATACTTTTAACAACACCTAGTAACACCTTAGGAACCAGTTAGCAAGACGCTTAAACTGCTCAGTCTCTCTGTATTTTCTTGTATTACTACATACCCTGATCAGCTGATTTAGGCCATTAAAACTACTCCTGTAGCAACACTGCGACTCTACATGGTGGTCTCTGTTGAAAACACGACCTGTTATTTATATATATATACTCAGTAGAGTCCCATTATTATGACCACCAGCTAATATCCAGAGAGACCACCGTGTGCAGCATGGACAGTAGCTAGACGGACTGGGAGACTCAGTAAGGTCCTGGTAGGTGGTCACAGGTATCTGGAGGTATCATGCTGACTGAAGTGCATCCCACAGCTGCTGGAGGGAGCTCTATAGAGCCAACACCACCATCCAGGTGGTCCCACAGCTGCTGGAGGGAGCGTGGAGGAGGATCCATAGAGCCAAAACCACCATCCAGCTGATCCCGCGTATGCTCAGTTGGGTTCAAGTCTGAATTAGGGGTCCAGGGTAGAAGTCTTATACAATTAAAACCAATGTGGGACATAACTAGTCGTGTGATGTGTTTGCATTGTCTTGCTGGAAGGTCCCCTCCACCCAACACTATAAAAATTCACGTGAACTGTTATTTTACAGATCATCTACTGTAATTTACCGTAACAGTATTGTACTGTAAATTAAATTACAGTATATGACAGTAAGTAAAATAACTGTGTATTCACACACACGAGGCTCCAAGTGGGCCTAGGCACGGATCACAGAGTCTAGTGTGAGTACGCCCTTAGATTATCTTTAATATCTTTCTCTTTATCATCATCTTTTTCTTTTTTTCTTCTTCATCTTCATCATTTTTCTCTTCTTCTTCATCTTTTATTTTCTTCTTTTTTCCCTTTATTCCATTATTCCATCCTTTTCTTTATTTTCCTCATCTTCTTTATCTCCTTCCTCCTCCCCTTATTTGTCTCTTTATCTGCTTTTGTCTTTGGGCTCTTCTTCCTCCTCCTCCTCCTCCTCCTCTTTTTTCATCTTTTTCTTTTTTACCTTCTTTGTCTACTTCCTTTTTCTCTTCTTCTTCCTTGTCTCCTGTCTTTGTCTTCTTATTTCCTGCCTCCTCATCTTGTTTTTCTGTTTCTTCTTTCTTCTTCATTTTCTTCATTATCTTTCACAAATAAACACAATTCAAGCTGCCTGGCACTTCCTGCACTGCCTGAATGAGCTGAAAGAGTCTTAACTCAGCTGATAGGCTGGCTCCGCCCACTGCATATATTTAGTCACTTAAATGAGTAGATTAGTTTGGATGATTTAATAAAAAAGGATTATCATTAAAAATATACATTAGTCTGCAATTACCAGTTTGAGTTTGATGGATGGTGACTGGACTGTAAAGAGATGATGGTATATATTTTAAAAGGTTAACAGAAAATACTGTATTATTCTGATAAATTACAGTTATTTTCTGTTATTGGGAAACTTGATTGCATTACTGTTAATTTACATACGCTGGGTGATTATTTGACAGTATTTTACAATTATTATAAAAACAATGAGATACTGTTGAATATCCACAGTACATTTACATTTACAGCAATTCATTACAGTGCAGAGAAGACAATCAGCATGTATGGTGTATGTGATCTGCAAGGATGGATTCAGACCCGAATCAATTGAGAGAGTCTTCCACATGGATGAGTAGTTCCAGAGAACGTCAGGAAAACCTTCCCCAGACCATAACGCTGCCACCTATGCACTGCCCCCATAGAAGGTGGTCATAATAATGTGACTCGACTGGGAAGATGCTGTATAAACAAGTGCAATGGTGCTGTTAATATTCAAGCGTGTTATTTACATGTTAACAAAAATTTCTAAATTTACCTTCAAAAATGAGCTTCTGCTTTTTCCTCAGTCTAAAGTTCTCAGATTTTTTTAGGACTCAACATTTGGATCAAAGCTTGGCTCCATAATCCTGTCAAATCCAATACTTTCAAATCAAATTGAACACCCAGCTTTTTTCTGTTTTCATTTTGGGATACATTTCATACAGTGGATTACTGCCCTCATAACCTGATGGCCTTTAGGTAGTTTTAAGCCTGACCACTTAATTTGATTCCAGTCTCGTACATTAAGAACATTCATTTATTGGATATTGTAAAGAAAGTATTCTCTATTTCTGACCATATATATATATAAACAAAACAGATCTTAGGATTTCATTGAGCCACTGTAGAGCCATATGTAGATGAGATTCATTCCAAGGATGAGTTGAGCTGCTTCTGTGCCCTTTTCTCGCCACTGTTATTAAATCTCCTATGGCAGCCAGGAGAAGTGCATTAGGAGTGCATTAAAGCACTTCATGACACATTTATGGCATTTCCCTCACTTATGATTTGTGATGCTCCCACAAAGCCCAGCTTCACCCAGTATGGATGGAGGTGGAGTAATAGCAAAGGGAGCTCTCCGGTGCAGCACGGGCTGCTCCTGCTTTATGAGAAATATCCTCATTTGTTATTGACGGCACAAGAAAAATTCATCATTCGGTGTCAGAAATGGGGCCACGTCTTTATGATCGTTTAGGTAGCATGCAAAAGTTTGGGCGCCCCAGTCAGATTGGTAACACATCATTTATAAAAATGATATCATTGATGTCTATTATTGCTGTCCGACAGCTGTTCTTTATATCCTGGGAAATTTTCATGATGAATGCATCAATAGAAATGCTTATATATATATATATATATATATATATATATATATATATATATATATATATATATATATATCACTAAAGTCTGGCTTATTTAAGTGTGTTCTTTGAACTTATTTCACTAAGATCATCAACAAAACATTTCTCCTGGACGCCACAGACATTGTATGAAATTATTCAGTTACTGTATTCAGTTTTATATATATATATATATATATATATATATATATATATATATATATATATATATATATATAAATTTCATTGAATTGGTCCACTCATTATGTGCTATAGAATACAGAAAACATAAAAAATGATCAATGTATTCCATATATATATATATCATCACTGTCCAATGAAAAACATATATCTCCATTTCATGATTACTGGACCAAGAGAAGTGTTCCAAAATAGCTTGGAAATAATTCTGGTTCCATTGACTTCCATTGAAAGTAGAGTAAGTTTTTAGCCTCTCCTGTACAGTTGCAATTTTATACTTCCATGTATATTAAAATTCATTCCATTTTGTTTGTCTTAACATAATATAAATAAATATTTTAGTGTAAAACACAACAAGAAATATTTCATTTTAGGGTTTTAGAACATTTCGAACACTGAAATATACATTTTGAGTTGCCTCAGCTGCAAATATGTGATTACACAATTAAAACCAGCGTGTATCTGCTGTTCCAACTATAGATGTGTAGCTCTGCATCGCTGGTCACTTTCTGTCTGGCTAATAAACTAAGGTCAATAAGGTGAAGTGGTAATTCAAGATTCCTAAAAATACATACAGAATGTCAGTATATGGTGAAACAACCTATGACAGGACTGATGTAGACCTTTGGCTAGAAATCATAACTAAAGAATATTACTATTTAGTAAAAATTCTTATTAAGATGTATAACTATAAGAGAGCGATAGCCGGAGTAATCCTCCATATACTGATCTCATCAGCCGGGGAGCTTCTGTCGAGCAGTTCAGAGAGAATATCAGTTTACACCAACAGCGCCCGGCGATAGATTGTGGCTAAGACTGACAAGACCTCGGGGAAGTCTTCATGACCTTTATCCCGTATGTGTCTCAGCCAGGTCCTATACCTGCAGCAGCGTTCTTCCCTCAGAGGAGAGTTCTGACCTGCAGTATCGGCCGTACAGGATTGGTTTTCTGGGCTTCTGCTTTTCATAATCTTACGTAGACAAACATGAACACAAGCTTTTAGAGGAATACTGGACTGTACTAGTGCCATTTTATTAGGTACACCAGCTTATTGTCTGTTTTCTCACATTCACTTACCATGTACGTTGGGTTTGCAGTAGTGATGCACTCAAATTTCAGCCTCTGTAAATGTTTGGACGAAATTGTGGCCTTTTTTGGCAGAAAGAGGAAACTAGCTCGAACATTTAAAAAAAAAAAATTCTAATTATTAAATAAATCCCCAATGAAGTTTGTACATATAACCTTTCAGGTAGGGTCGCACACACACTGAGGACAGGTGAGTGTTTGTGTGGTTGTTCTACAGACTCCACACCTGAGTGAGAGTCATTGTGCCATTTAGTGCCTGGACCCTCGACTGTGTTCAGCCGTGGCAGCTGTAGTATGGTTCATACACATGTACCGGGCTGGTCCACACCACTGGTGCTGACCCAGCATGTGTGGCATTGGTTTGCCACCTTGCAGAGAGTGATAAAGAGCTCCGGGGAGGCTCAGATCTGCAGACAGGTGTCACCACAAGGGTGACACACTTAGCAAGTAATTGATTTAGAATGAAAACGAGGAACAGTAATTAAAATTTTTGTTTGTCAGTCCAGCAGTGGATCAACAGTCAGCCGGCGCAGCTGCTTTAACTGATGATTATTGCTTTTGATGCATCATCAGTTTTTTATTGCTGCGTTGATTCAGACTTAGAGCCCAGCCGTATCATTAAAAACCACCTTCCCTGTATCTCCACTCACTGTCCACTGTATCAGCTCCACTGACCATACAGGAGCTCCACTCACTGTCCACTGTATCAGCTCCACTGACCATACAGGAGCTCCTCTTACAGACTGTAGTTCATCTGTTATGTTTCTGTTTCTGGATCTAACTACTACAGAGTTTAGTTATGTTGGTGATATAGCTGTCCGATATTAATAAAGCCCTCTTAGTCACAGCCTTAACAACATCTAGGCTCTTGTGTTTCTAAATGGGAGAGTACAGTTAACATAAAATAGTAATTTTACAGGAAAGAACAGAAATTTCTTTAATCTCAGTGTAAGTTTATATAAAGAAGTTTCATTAGAAGTGATTTTGGGGCATTTCTATTAGAGATACATGTGTTTATTAGGAGAGTGATATATATATATATATATATCTCGTCGCTGTCCAATGAAAAACATTTTGAGTTTTCTACAACACGTGAAAGCACCAATGGCCGTCTACACAGTGTAACAATTTTATAATGAATGGACCAATAGAAGTGCTCCAAAACAGTTTGGGGAAAAAATCTGGTTTCATTGACTTACATTAAAGTACATTTTTGGCCTCCCCTGTAATTGCAGTTTTTTATTTCATTTTTGTATTCTATAGCACATAATAATAAACATATAAACATATATATATATATATATATTGAATTGGTCCACTCATTATGTGCTATAGAATACAAAAAACATAATAAATGTATATAGAAAATTATCAATGTATTCCATATATATATATATATATATATATATATATATATAGTGTAATGTTTATTCTATAAGATTATATGTATATCCAATGAATAACATATATCTTCATTTTTGTTTATTTTGAGTTTTCTAGATTATCGAACACGCCAATGGTGTGAAAATTTACTGGTGACTGGACCAAGAGAAGTGCTCCAAAATAGCTTGGAAATATTTTTGGTTCCATTGACTTCCATTCAAAGTAAAGTATGTTTTTAGTCTCTCCTGTAAAGTTTTTAAATGTTATACTTCTATGTATATCAAAATTAATTCTATATTGTTTGGCTTAACATAATATAAATAAATATTTTAGTGTGAAACACAACAAGAAATGTCATTTTAGGGTTTTAGAACATTTCAAACACTGAAATATACATTTTTAGTTGCATCAGCTGCAAATATATGATTACACGATTAAAACCAGCGTGTATCTGCTGTTCCAACCTTAGACGTGTAGCTCTGCATCGCTGGTCACTTCCTGTCTGACTAATAAACTGGCAGTGTTATATATTCTTACAGGCTTCATTCTGCTCGACCCTGGAAACCCTGCTCTCCTCTCTTCTCTTCTCTTCTCTGAGCTGCGGCGAAGTCGTGTTTCTGGGAAACGCTTTCTTTATTGTCAACCATTCATTTGGATATGCACACCTGGATGCATACAGGTCAGCATATTCATCTTTGTGCCGTATTTGTATGGCCAGGTCAAGAGTAATATGAAGATAAATGCAACGAAGCGCAAGTGGCTTCAAGTGGAGCATTTTTTGATCTCTCTCAAAGCAACGTCTCTAATCATACAGAGGGCACCCATTGGTCTCCGGCTCCTTCGTCTCCCTATTATTGTGTAGTTTCTCTGAAGACTCTCAAGGCTTTTGGGCATAATGAATACCTCTTGAGCGAGTCGAGATTCTCCTCCATTTACTGTTGATTGTGTCTTTGGAGCAACATATGAAGTACTGGCAAATGACATGTTGTGTTATACGTAGCTCGTGGCGCGGGCACAGTCCGCCTATGCGCCCTCGAATCCTCGGCGAGCTCATTTCCAGACAGAGGTTGGCTCTCGTTCCGAGTTTATTCAGCCCCAAATCCTTTGACAGGATTACTGTTATTAGAGTGGTGGACGGACATGCTGTGATTGAGAGCTAATCTACAGTATCGCAGCGGGCACAGGCACGGAGAACAAGAGGAGTGATGTATAATCAGAAGCTGGCGCTCGTACCTGCGGGACTGAATGCGCGCGGCTCGGCTTTGAGGGTATTTTGAATCAGGCGGACCCTCGGCGGCCGGGAACAGCGGGAGGTGCCGCGCGCATATGGAACGAGCTCTTCCTACCGACTGAACACTTAACCCAGGAGCCGGGGCTGGAAAGACTCCCAGAGGAAGCAATCCACGGTTTCCTGAGGGCCACTTGCGCTTCAGTGTATCGCCATTTAAGATCAATAGGCAGAGCCAGACGCTGGTCAGCACCACCAAACTGTCCCAGTACTTATAAGAAAGAGGGGCTTAGTCAACCAACATTCCAACATCGGAAAATGTGCATAGGCATATCATCACTGTCCAATGAAAAACAAATATCTCCAAAATTGCAACTTTACAGGAGAGACCAAAAACATACTTTACTTTCAATGCAAGTCAATGGAACGGGAATTTTTTCCAAGATATTTTGGAGCATTTCTATTGGTCCATTCATCCTGAAATTCTCAAACAATGTAAATGAGCATTGCTGTGTTCACATGATGTAGAAAGTCAAAAATTGGACAGCAATGATTTATTTGGATAGCATCTAATCTATCTATCTATCTATCTATCTATCTATCTATCTATCTATCTATCTATCTATCTATCTATCTATCTATATACTACCACTCAAAAGTTTAGGATCACTTTAGAATTTAATTTCATGCAATTCACAAACAATATTGTTCATTTCACAATTAATGTAAGTGTATCAGATGATTTTTAAAGAATAAAAATGTTTGTATTAAAGTCTATTTTTGTATAGAGGCTTATTTTACATATAGTCCTATTATCAGTAATTCTCAGTCTTCTGTCTAAATCTCCTGGTACGACCACCAATCCAAGTTAAGGATGTTATTGGACTAATTGGTTGTTTGGAAACTCTTGATCAATTGTGATGCACAGCTGAAAAACATTCTACTAATAAGTGAGTATAAAAGGGAACAACATTCTAGGTTAGTTTAGTATCTGAAGATCAGCAGTTGATGGCTTGCTGACCGACTCACAATGACCAGAAAGAAACAACTTTCTTTAGAGACCCGTCAGTCCATTGTTGTGTTAAGGAAGAAGATACTCCATTAAAACAAGAACATTTCACTGTGATTCCAAACTTTTGAGCGGTAGTGAATATATATATATATATATATATATATATATATATACAATTAGTTGCTGTCCAAGGACAAACAAGTAGGTGATGACAAAAACAACCTACTGTACTTTCAATGTAAGTCAATGGAACCAGAATTCTTTCCAAGCTATTTTGGAGCGTTTCTATTGCTCCATTAGTCATGAAAGTTTCACACAATGTCAGTGAGCATCGCTGTGTTCAAATGATGTAGAAAACTTAAAATCGACAAAAATGGAGATACATGGAGAAATCTTAATTTGAACATTTTTAGTTTTCTCCATCATTTGAACTCAACAGCTGCTGTTTACATGGTGTGTGAATAATATGATGAATGGACCAATAGAAATGCTCCAAAATAGCTTGGAAAAATGTCTGGTTCCATTCACTTACATTAAAAGTGAAGTCAGTTTTTGTTCTGTACTGTAAAGCTACTGTTTTGGAGAGAACCCTAGTTTTTCAATGGACAGCCACAGTTAGTTTTCTATAGTTTAGTTTCTAAATGATAAAAAACTAACCAGAGGCTCTAAATTGGTGTTTTTTTATGCTGACACCACTAAGCAGGGCCAGATTTTGTTGCTGTCAATAAAAAAATCATCATTATTATATATTTTTAGTTAGTTATTAGTTATTTGGGACTATTCATTATGTTTATTTCTATTGGTCCATTCATCATAAAATTATTACAGAAACTGAGGTGCATGTTTTTCTTTGGACAGCGACGACAGGAAATAACTTGTCAACTAGTTTTCCTAGCAGAGGCTTCAGATGAGCGCTTGGCTCTCGTTTGAAATGCTGAGCCAGAAGAACTGACTCCAGTAAGCAGAAAAACAAGTATCTCTGAAATAGCAGCCTTACACGAGAGAAGGAATCTTCATTCACTTTCAGTGTAAGCCAGAAATATTTCAAACTAATTTGGGATTTATCATTTTTTATCACTTCTATTGGTCCATGTCGTGTTCAAATGATGCTTAAAAATAAAAATAAACAGAAACAGATGTTTTTTCTTTGGACAGCGATGATTTGATCCACATCCAGGGCCTGATTTTTGCACATTTTTTTTAAAAATCAATAAATCAGTTGTAAATTTAAAATTAAAACAAGGTGCCAGATACACTAATACAGTTGCTGGATTGAGTTGGTTCGTTATTGCTTTGATTAAGTGTTTAATTGGAGAAGAAAATGTGCTCTCAGTGGCCAAAAACACCATCTCTCTGTTGGCAAGAGGCCAAAACACCGGAAAAGAGAAAGTACAACAGTGAGCATTAGCGCATTAGGCAGTGTTAGTAGATTAGTACTAATTATTAAACTATTTTTCTCCAGGCCTTAAAGGAAACCCGGCTGGTAACACTTGTAAGCCTTAATATGTTGTAATGACTCTAAATTATTTAGACAGGTTGTAAAAAATCACTAAAAGTTTCAGATTTATTAGATTTTGTGTAAAATCCGCTGCACGTGGGTCTCCATTGTTGTATCTACTGACGTGATCAGCGGGTAGTGACGTCAAATGGTTGCAGTAACCGGCCGTCACGCTCGAGCACAGCTAGCTACTAAACATGCTACTGTTCAGTCTTTACAGTTTGAGCTAGAACTCAACATTTCTGACATCAGCGGTGACATCACACACCACGTTAGTGTAAATGGTGAACAGAGAGGGTGGAGGAAAGAGTGGACACAGTGCTGGAGTTGTTGTGAAGCTGTGTGTTGGTGTTGACGGAGAAGGAGAGTGTCTGTTAAAGGAGCTCCGCTTTCTAGCAGGAAACATTCACGCTCAGTAAACAGCTAGATACACTGAACGGGAGTGTCTCTGAGCTTCACACTCCTTTATTAGTGAAGTAGTATGTTCACTACTAAGACTGGACTTTCACCTTCAGGATCCACAAACGAGGAGAAGCAGCTGACGCTAACGCTAAACGTTCTCAGGAGAGAATCCAGCGCATGTTCACATTCACGGTTCTTTTCGTGGTTCTCCATAATCTGGAGCTTCTGGACTTCCTGTGTGGGGAAACTGTGGCACTGCATTGTGTTTTAGTCTGAGCTTAAAACCAACAGCCTCCGTCAAGACCAGTGGTGGTCTACTGAACCACTCAAACTCATCCAGACTGAAGTGAGGAGAGCAGAGCGGGGGTCTTTGGGTAGCTGTGTTCGTCCACACGCTGCTTCACTAACTATGTAGATATATATACAGTAGATATCGTCGCTGTCCAAAGGAAAACAAGTATCTCAAAAACAGTAACTTTACAGGAGAGAAATTAAAACTTTCTTTACTTTCAATGTAAGTCAATTGAACCTGAATTTTTTTCAAGCTAGTTTGGAGCATTTTTATTAGTCTGTTCATCATGAAATTAGCAGTTATCATGCAATGTAAAGGCAGCTGCTTCACTGAAAGGATGTAAAAAATACAAAATGAGATAATTTTGTGTTGACAGCGACTGTATGCTGTATATTTGTATTTTAATCAGAGGAATTTAATGCTAAATAAGATTATTGGTATATAATACATTATAATCCCAGTTAATAGGTTTAGGTTTAAAGTTTGAGAGGCACCTTTCTTGTGACGTCACTGTGTGGCCTCTCTGTACTGTTCTATTAGTGTGACCAGGGTTACTGAGGAGTCTTCATAGATCAGTCCTATATATTTACACTACCGCTCAAACGTTTAGGATCACTTTAGAATTTCATTTCAGGCAATTTTCATGCAATTCACAAACAATATTGTCCATTTCACAATGAATGTAAGTGTATCAGATGATTTTTAAAGAATAAAAATGTTTATATTAAAGTCTATTTTTGTATAGAGGCTTATTTTACATATAGTCCTATTATCAGTAATTCTCAGTCCTCTGTCTAAATCTCCTGGTACGGCCACCAATCCAAGTTAAGGATGTTATTGGACTAATTGGTTGTTAGGACACTCTTGTTCAATTGTGATCACAGCTGAAAAACATTCTACTAATAAGTGAGTATAAAAGGGAACAACATTCTAGGTTAGTTTAGTATCTGAAGATCAGCAATTGATGGCTTGCTGACCGACACACAATGACCAGAAAGAAACAACTTTCTTTAGAGACCCGTCAGTCCATTGTTGTGTTAATGAAGAAGATACTCCATTGAAGACAAGAACATTTCACTGTGATCCCTATATATATATATATATATATATATGGATAAATTTCCGGTCTGTGTGTCTGCCCTGCCCTGTGATGCTGCACTGGTGGTCTGTTATCACACCCTGCTTGAGCTTTGCCTTCACTACCATTGGTTCCTGTGCCAGGCACTGGGCAGCGTCTGGTCCCCAGCCAAGAACCCACCATGAGAAACTCTAAGTCTTTATTGGTTTCCGAAGTTTGCAGGGTTACCCATCAGGACTAAGCAATTCAGAGTGTAGTAGTCACAGACGGGACAGGAAGCCTTTGAAGTGCCATTTCATAATGAATGAACCAGAAGAGCTGTTTTTTTATTGATTTACATTAAAACTAAAGTAGGTGTTTGTCCTCTGTTGTAAAGTTGCCATTTGGAGATACTTTTATATCCTCACGGTCCACAGAAAAACAAGTTTCACTCAGGGCCCCAGGAAGGCTAGCACTGGCACCAACACCCAGAGCTTTTAATGGGGCTTCCTAATGAGAACCTGTCAACAGAGCAAATAAACTCTGGTCCATGGTCTCATTTTCTGATTCATGTCCAGCCCCATCCACAGTGGCTTGGAGTTGGAAGGTGTTCTCATGCCATACGAGGTATTACAGCCAAGTAAGGAACCAGTTTTGGCTTGTTCCTTCTCAGTCTGGTAGCTTATAGACTGTACTGAATGCTGGACTGTGGCCTTCTACCATTGTTTGATGAGACACCATGGCATGCTGTCCTGTCTGGCCTTTCCAAAGACACTCAGCTCAGCCCACTGGTCTCCGTAGCGGCCAAAGCGCACAAGGATGTGCAGTGGTCAAGCATTAGAGGTTAGTGGATGGCATTTACGTGTTAGAGCGCTGACCCATACCTCACCCTCCACCATATGACAATATCCAGTGGGTTTGGAGAGGTGGTCCCAGGAGAAACACATGGTGGACGTCACTGTCCAGTAAAAAACAACAACCAAAAAAAAAGCTACTTTACAGGAGAGGCCAAAACCAGTCTTCACTTTTATTGTATGTCAATGAGACCAGAATTTCGTTGTATATATATATATATATTGTCGGGTCTGATTGTGTGACATGGGCTTTGTGATCGGATTCACGGATTCTGGAAAACTACAATCTTTATCCTGGAATTTTTTCCCATAGAGAATGAATAGGGTAGAAAAGTGCACGCCCACCTACTGAACTTCTGCTTGAGTGACAGACATTGTTTCACAGACACTGACTCAGAACAGACCCCCGACCACGACTGCAGTGTTGGTTCAACCCGCACTCGTCTGTTTGTCGTTCTTTTTCCATCCTTCGTTTTTCCCATAGAGTCCCATTCATTTTCACTCACACCCAAACCTCATAGTTTCATTTAACCTACAGCCTCCAAACTGGCTCTACTCTTTTAAGGCAGATCTCCGAACTCTAATCCACAAACATACTGTGACCTGCACTCATCTATTTGTCGTTCATCATCCCTCGTTCCCCCCATAGAGTCCTAATCATTTTCAGTCACACCCAAACCTCATGGTTTCATTTAACCTACAGCCTCCAAACTGCCTCTACTCTTTTAAGGCAGAGCCCCAAACTCTAATTCACAGTCATACTGTGACCTGCACTCCTCTATTTGTCGTTTATTCATCCCTCGTTCCCCCCATAGAGTCCCATTCATGTTCAGTCACACCCAAACCTCATGGTTTCATTTAACCTACAGCCTCCAAACTGCCTCTACTCTTTTAAGGCAGATCCTCAAACACTAATCCACAGTCATACTGTGACCTGCACTCCTCTGTTTGTCGTTTATTCATCCCTCGTTCCCCCCATAGAGTCCTATTCATTTTCGGTCACACCCAAACCTCATGGTTTCATTTAACCTACAGCCTCCAAACTGCCTCTACTCTTTTAAGGCAGAGCCCCAAACTCTAATCCACAGTCATACTGTGACCTGCACTCATCTATTTGTCGTTTATTCATCCCTCGCTCCCCCCATAGAGTCCTATTCATTTTCAGACACACCCAAACCTCATAGTTTCATTTAACCTACAGCCTCCAAACTGCCTCTACTCTTTTAAGGCAGATCCCTAAACACTAATCCACAGTCATACTGTGACCTGCACTCCTCTGTTTGTCGTTTATTCATCCCTCGTTCCCCCCATAGAGTCCTATTCATTTTCGGTCACACCCAAACCTCATGGTTTCATTTAACCTACAGCCTCCAAACTGCCTCTACTCTTTTAAGGCAGAGCCCCAAACTCTAATCCACAAACATACTGTGACCTGCACTCATCCATTTGTTGTTTATTCATCCCTCCTTCCTCCCATTGAGTGCTATTTATTTTCAGTCACACCCATACCTCATGGTTTCATTTAACCTACAGCCTCCAAACTGTCTCTACTCTTTTAAGGCAGAGCCCCAAACTCTAATCCACAAACATACTGTGACCTGCACTCATCTATTTGTCGTTTATTCATCCCTCGTTCACCCCATAGAGTCCCATTCATGTTCAGTCACACCCAAACCTCATAGTTTCATTTAACCTACAGTCTTCAGACTCCATGTGCTCTTTTAAGGCAGAGCCCCAAACTCTAATCCACAGTCATACTGTGACCTGCACTCATCTATTTGTTGTTTATTCATCCCTCCTTCCTCCCATTGAGTGCTATTTATTTTCTGTCACACCCAAACCTCATGGTTTCATTTAACCTACAGCCTCCAAACTGCCTCTACTCTTTTAAGGCAGATCCCTAAACACTAATCCACAGTCATACTGTGACCTGCACTCCTCTGTTTGTCGTTTATTCATCCCTCGTTCCCCCCATAGAGTCCTATTCATTTTCGGTCACACCCATACCTCATGGTTTCATTTAACCTACAGCCTCCAAACTGCCTCTACTCTTTTAAGGCAGATCCTCAAACTCTAATCCACAAACATACTGTGACCTGCACTCATCTATTTGTTGTTTATTCATCCCTCCTTCCTCCCATTGAGTGCTATTTATTTTCTGTCACACCCAAACCTCATGGTTTCATTTAACCTACAGCCTCCAAACTGCCTCTACTCTTTTAAGGCAGATGCTCAAACACTAATCCACAGTCATACTGTGACCTGCACTCATCTATTTGTCGTTTATTCATCCCTCCTTCCTCCCATTGAGTGCTATTTATTTTCTGTCACACCCAAACCTCATGGTTTCATTTAACCTACAGCCTCCAAACTGCCTCTACTCTTTTAAGGCAGATCCCTAAACACTAATCCACAGTCATACTGTGACCTGCACTCCTCTGTTTGTCGTTTATTCATCCCTCGTTCCCCCCATAGAGTCCTATTCATTTTCGGTCACACCCAAACCTCATGGTTTCATTTAACCTACAGCCTCCAAACTGCCTCTACTCTTTTAAGGCAGATCCCTAAACACTAATCCACAGTCATACTGTGACCTGCACTCATCTATTTGTCGTTTATTCATCCCTCCTTCCTCCCATTGAGTGCTATTTATTTTCTGTCACACCCAAACCTCATGGTTTCATTTAACCTACAGCCTCCAAACTGCCTCTACTCTTTTAAGGCAGATGCTCAAACACTAATCCACAGTCATACTGTGACCTGCACTCCTCTGTTTGTCGTTTATTCATCCCTCGTTCCCCCCATAGAGTCCTATTCATTTTCGGTCACACCCAAACCTCATGGT
>CM038725.1:3637588-3717588 GCA_021613375.1 Megaleporinus macrocephalus | reverse complement strand
GTACTGAGCAGTCAAAGCAGGTATTAGATGAGAACTGATAATAATACTGGGTTGTTTAGGAGAAGCTTGGAAAGGGTTAAATAAACACACTGACGTATGTAAAAGCACTACTTACTTTATTAATACTGATTAATATTTAATAATAAAGTGTTTTGGTGAGAACATAAAAGCTTCCCTGCTGGAATAGAATAGCTTTATAAATATAATAATGTCCCCAAGTGATTAAAACTTTTGTTCTGTATGTCTATTTTTAGTCACGTAATTCAAAACTGCAAAACGTTTGTTTATTTGATGAATGGATGAATAGAAATGGTTCATGTAGTTCAGGTAGTGTGATGATATAGTTATTAGTTAGTCTAACGTTGACTTCCTTTAAGAATTTCGACCCTTTTGAAGCAGATAAACACACATACTCTCGTAGCTAATTTCTAGTTATAGTTAAAATACACTGATAAGCTCTATTAGAGTGGGATTAGTTTGACCAGAGGGGGTCCGGTGATGTAATATGTGTGTAACTCCTGATTGATACAGGATAAAGGATCTCAGTATTAGTATTATGTGACGGGAACCACACTTCCCAACAATACCAGCATGCTAACTGGTACAGCTAACTGGTTATATAGACCTGTAGCGAACCGTGACCCTTAAGCCTCGGCCCACTATATTAGTGGGGAACCGTCATGGCCCTCTAAGAGGGCATAGAGGGCCATGACGGTCCCCCACTAATATAGACTAACATAAGGATAGTAAATGGGCCCTTTCAACTTTACCAGACACGCGAGAGGAACTGTATAGATATTTTATTTTTATATTTCTTCTTATAATCCAGCTGTCACTAAAACACTGTGGATTTCTTGTCATGAAGTATTAGTGATGAACTCATTCCACCTTAAGTAGTGCAGTGTTATTATGAATGTATCATTGTAATTAAAAAACATATATATTATTAGTATTGTTATTATTATATTTTTATTATTATCAATGCTGGCGAATAGGAAGCTGAACTTTAGCCTCAGCTGTTACCTGGTATTGTTATTACATTACAGTAAGATGTGGATTCATGCAGGACTATTATTACTGAGGGAGGTGATTAATTATGTAATCACTCAAATAACACCACATAATACTAATCCAGCTGAAATAGGGTTGTAGTCTTCTATTCATAGAGTATAACCTGCTGAGCATAATGTTTTTCATGTTCAGTCTTATGTACAGAGCAGTGCTATTCAGGTATACATGTCTGGGCTTGGAAGGTTCATGGTACAGCTGGGACTGGAGCCAATGCCCTTTGGTTAAAGAAATCTCCATCGTTTGAACACATGAGCTGCTGTTTACATTGTATGAGAATTTCATGGTAAACAAACCAATAGAAGTTCTCCGGAATAGCTTAGAAAGAATTCTGGTTCCATAGACTTGCATTGAAAGTGAAGACAGGTTTTGGCCTCTCCTGTAAAGTTGCCGATTTAGAGATACTTGTTTTCAGATGTTTATCATCGAGTGTCTCAGAACCTACTGGAGTTTCCTTCAACTGTAAACACACCAATTACCGTTTTTGCCCTTTACATTATCCCAGTCCATACCGAGGTGTCCAAGACCATCTCCGAACTCAGGGTTCCGTCTCTTTTCAACCCAAATGGGTCTTCTGGAGCGTGGCATAAAAAAAACCACGGCTTGAGTTCTCGAGAAGCGTCGGCGGCCGCGTCTTGAAGAGCAAAGAAGCGAAACAGAAGTAATATCAGCAACGAAAATATTGATTATCTCTGTGGTTTTGTGTTTTTGCCAATGCAATCAGGCTTAGCCGAAACATCTGCGCCGCCAAGGACAGACGTCTCGCTCTTGATCTAATTTCACTTGTGCCTCGAAATGAAAGAAAAGTGGCGTAATTTGCTCATATTTCTGTATACATGAGTCCCCACGCTCTTCAAAGCGCACAAAAATACCATCAGATGAAGATTGGGCGGCACGGAACAACAAAAAAAAAATATAAATAAATAAATAAAGCCATTTTCACACAATGAAGTCATTTGGGGACCGAGGCCTTGAGACCGAGAAAACCAGGCCAATTTTCTTTCGGCGGAGAACGCAGAAGAAAAGAATATTGTTTCACGCTCATCTCTTGTTGACTATTCAAGGCTCCGGGAGGCTTTGAGACGGCGCTGAAACGCCGCTGTCCGAGCGCAGGTCGTCTGCGCCGCACTTGAGGTAATTATGTGGGATGCATTTGAAGGTGGGTGCCTGACAGCTGTCTGCCGGGCCTCTCTTTGATCGCCGCTGATGGCAGGGGTCATGCCTGGGGATGCTTTTCCGCTGTCCGGGACGTGGCGTCCGCGGAGAGCTCCTACCTTTTGTCCCCGTATGACATGCATAGCCTCGGCGTAATGTACTATTTTCTAATTTGCCAGATTAGCTGAATAGACGAAGGTCTGAGTCAACACGCGTGTGTGCCGAGGCCTGTTTTGATTCCTCCTGCCGAGAACGCTCATTGAAATTTGACGAAACCTGTTTAGTGGCGGCGGCTCCCTTTGAAAGGAGCGGCGGGTCATTAGAGGGCCGCTAGGTGTAAACCTTTAATTTGCTGAATGGAGGGGTTTTGTGTGAATGGAGTGCTTATTTTGTGTTGGGAAGTCAAAGCGAGGTGAGTGCGGCCAGAGCTTCACTGTCGGCGTGCGAGGCTTTTGCTGTGGACCGCAGGTTTTTCAGTACGCTGGCTGTAACACACTGTTTCAGAGCTGCGCGTGTGAGTGAGGTTCCACCGATGCATCGTTTTTGAGAAGTAAACAAATGCAAATCTAATGTAAACAAGGTTGGGATGTAGCTGAATACAAGGAATAGGTTTATTTATATAGTATTATGTTGTGCATTGGCCATTATGCTGCATTAACTGAAGTTATTATAGAAACTGACCAGCTATTAACATCCACAGCTGATCTTTATATCCTGTGAAGGTTGATGATGATTGGATGAAACATGATGACTGGACCAATAAAAACGCTCCAAAATCACTTTACGTAAGGAACATTGTTGTCCTTTCCTGTAAGATTACTATTTTAGACATACTTGAATATATTTAGTACAGTGTATTCAGTATTCAGACATCACTACTTCTTCTGTTGCCCAATCCTGGTCAGTCTATATAACCAGGCTATATTACGTTGCTGTCCAAAGAAAAATATCGTTTTTGTCCATTTTATTTTTATTTTTTTACATTATTTAAACAAAACAGCTGCCTTTTACATTGTATAAAAATTTCATTACGAATGGACCAATAGGAACGCTCCAAAATCACTTTACATAAAGAATGTTGTTGTCCTCTCCTGTAAAATTACTATTTTGGATATACTAGTTTTTTTTGGACAGCAATGATATGTGACTCTATGTATTATAACTGAAAAGATCACTGAATATATTTAGAACAGTGTATTCATTAATAGGTTAATTAATATATCATTACATTGTGCATTGGCCATTATGCTACATTAATTGAAGTTATTATAGAAACTGACCAGCTATTAACATCCACAGCTGATCTTTATATCCTGTGAAAGTTGATGATGATTGGATGAAACATGATGACTGGACCAATAAAAACGCTCCAAAATCACTTTACATAAGGAACGTTGTTGTCCTCTTATGTAAAATTAAAATATATTTAGTGTAATCAGTATTGAGACATCACTACTACTTCTGTTGCCCAATTCTGGTCAGTCTATATACACAGGTTATATTGCATTTCTGTCCAAAGAAAAATATCAATTTTGTCTATTTTATATATTTTTTTACATTATTTGAACACGACAGCTGTCGTTTACATTGTATAAATAAATTATGATGGGTGGATCAATAGGAACGCTCCAAAATCAATTTACGTAAAGAACGTTGTTGTCCTCTCCTGTAAAATTACTATTTTGTATATACTAGTTTTCTTTGGGCAGCAATGATATGTGACTCTATGTATTATAACTGAATAGATCACTGAATATATTTAGAACAGTGTATTCATTAATAGGTTTGTTTATATAGTATTATGTTGTGCATTGGCCATTGTGCTGCAAACTGACCAGCTATTAACATCCATAGCTGATCTTTATATCCTGTGAAGGTTGATGATGATTGGATGAAACATGATGACTGGACCAATAGGAACGCTCCAAAATCACTTTGCGTAAAGAACGTTGTTGTCCTCTCCTGTAAAATGACTACTCAGACATCACTACTACTTCTGTTGCCCAATTCTGGTCAGTCTATATAAACAGGCTATATTTCGTTGCTGTCCAAAGAAAAATATCCATTTTGCCAATTTTATTATTATTATTTTACATTGTTTGAACACGACAGCTGTTATTTACATTGTATAAAAAATTTCATGGTGAATGGACCAATAGGAACGCTCCAAAATCACTTTACGTAAAGAATGTTGTTGTACTCGGCTCTAAAATTACTACTTTGGATATGCTAGTTTTTCTTTAGACAGCAATGATATGTAAGTCTATGTGTTATAACTGAAAAGATCACTGAATATATTTAGTACAGTGTATTTAGTATTCAGACATCACTACTTCTTCTGTTACCCAGTCCTGGTCAGTCTATATAACCAGGCTATATTGTGTTGCTGTCCAAAGAAAAAGATCATTTTTGTCCATTTTATTATTTTTTTACATTATTTAAACAAAACAGCTGTTTACATTGTATAAAAATTTCATAATGAATAGACCAATAAAAATGCTCCAAAATGACTGCATCATTTTCAGATGTAAACAAATGCAAACAAGGTTGGGATGTAGCTGAATACGAAGGATATGTTAACTATCTGTATTCAGTCCACATTACATTACATAGGGCTGTGTCCCAAACAGCACCCACTGGAACATGACATACTGCACTACTGACAGCACTTCTAACGAGTTCTTTTATTTATTTTATATATTATATTTTATTTATTTTATTTATTATGTATGTAGTGTAGTAGCAGTCTACAGTGGGGGGCGTGGCCAAAGAGTAATGTAACTTTATGTTTCAGAGTGCTTTCTGACTAAAGTTAATATAAACATTAGCTAACCCAAACCCTCCTAGTCTGTTACCATAACAACACATTATACTAAAGCTGGTTTATTACAGTATATATGGTCACCGTTGTTATTCACTGCTCTCATCACTGAGCTCACGTTTAAAGCTGGCGAGAGCTACCCAACACTCAGGCGAGGCAAGAGCTATCTGAACGGGCATCTCAACACAAGCCTTAACACGGTGAAAGACCACCTAACAACCAGAGCCCACTGCTAACAACAAATACAGTGTGTGAATTGAGAACGCTGCCAAAACACACTTAAAATAAAAGTTTTAAACAGTTTCCACTTTTCTGTGGTTTCGTTTTTGGGTGGGACAAATCTACCTGTTTCTGATATTGGGTGGGACACGTCCCCCCCATCCCCCCTGGTTCCTACGCCAATGTTAATGAGATACAAATATTGGTAGATTCAGCCTAACCTACCCAAGATGCTACTTACTAATAACTCTATACATCTCTGTGTATCACTTCAAAGCATGACTGATCAATACCTCCACGTCCAGTTCAGCTTTACTAAAGAACCTTTGAATTAGGCATCAGCTGCCAGCGTGCGAGCTTTAAGTAACACGCCAACGTATATACGTTCCTTTCAACAAGTCGTCCATGAAAAATAAAAGAAAACTCATTAGAACACAAACATCAATGCATCGGAGAGGAAAATGAGATCAGGCATGGAGCTAATAAACCCTCTCAGGCACATCCCCGGCCTCACTGCGGATTTATTAGCACACGACTGTTTTCAATCATTAACCTAGACTGCGATTAACCCTGGCAGGAGTCTATCCTTACAGCCCCACCGCCAAGAGGGCAGTGGGCGTGTTTTCAATTACGCTCCTCAACTGCTGCTAATTAGGCTCACATTAATCAATAGCGCTATCAATAGTATGATGAGGTCTTTTATCCAGGCGCAGGATTTATTTGAAGGGTGAATTTTAAGACCTGCTGGGGTATTTGACTCCAGCGTCAGGGGTCATCAGACGGGTCAGGAGAGCAGCGTATAGTAAATCTGCGGTGAAAGTGCAATAGATTCCGGCTTATTACTTTACTTTGACTGAGCGGCCGCCGACTGAACTGCAGTGTTTATGGATGAGGTTTGTTTAGAGGACTGCTGGTGGTATTCAGTGACTATGGCTTTATATATATATATATATACACTACCGCTCTAAAGTTTAGGATCACAGTGAAATGTTCTTGTTTTAATGGAGTATCTTCTTCATTAACACAACAATGGACTGACGGGTCTCTAAAGAAAGATATTTCTTTCTGGTCATTGTGAGTCGGTCAGCAAGCCATCAACTGCTGATCTTCAGATACTAAACTAACCTAGAATGTTGTTCCCTTTTATACTCACTTATTAGTAGAATGTTTTTCAGCTGTGCATCACAATTGAGCAAGAGTGTCCTAACAACCAATTAGTCCAATAACATCCTTAACTTGGATTGGTGGTCGTACCAGGAGATTTAGACAGAGGACTGAGAATTACTGATAATAGGACTATATGTAAAATAAACCTCTATACAAAAATAGACTTTAATACAAACATTTTTATTCTTTAAAAATCATCTGATACACTTACATTCATTGTGAAATGGACAATATTGTTTGTGAATTGCATGAAAATTGCAAGAAATTAAATTCTAAAGTGATCCTAAACTTTTGAGCGGTAGTGTGTGTATATATATATATATATATATATATATGTGTGTCCTCTGGAGGGGACATGAGTCTAGAAAAGATATTTTAAAAAACTAAATTAGGTACCTTGCTATGTAGAGGACATCCTGGCTTTTCCAGTGATGCATCATGTGTTGGGGTGAGTCATTCACATTAGAAATATGGCCGCCTCTCAGTAACCACATTTTATGGTAGTAAGAGAGAAAAGCTGTCAAATAAATAATATGAATTTGTTGTTTCTAAAGCCGATAATTGATCTGTTTTAGGTATAAAACTGTTGTAGTTGGTTCTCAAAGCACTTTTATTGATATGCACAAATGTTTAACTACCTAACAGCATACTTTTTTAAATGTCCTTCGTATAGGACATTGGGACTAAATCTGTTTTTATATGAAATGTATGGTGTTACACGTGAGGCAGAGATAATTGTGCAACATGTAAGCTCTGTAAACATTTAAATTCATTACTAATATATTTTTTATTAATTAATAATTTAATTTATTCCTAATTTCTTAGAAAATATTCTATTTAAAAATAAAACATTCAAATGAAATGGACCATAAGAGAAGTTGGGTACTATGTGTGAAAATGGTAAAACTTTGGCTCAAGGTTTGGAGTGATTAACACAGGTTTAGCTAGTGTGTCTAAACTGTTTAAACCTGGATTTTATTTTATTTTAATCAAAGTAACGATAACCTTTGGAATGGGTAATTATTTGTTGCTGTTTATGTTCATATACAGTGCATTTGAAATATTTCTTATACTGCCAAAAGTGGAAATGGTATAAAGAAAGGTAAACAATGTTTGTTTTCATTTACATTATTTTCTATAATTGAGTTGGTGCTGATGTTGTAGAAGGATTTTTGGTCTGATGCAGAACAGACAACAAGAAATATGTCATAAACATGGTGCCATTGACTTATTTTATGTTAAACTATATATTAATGCTTTTGATGAGATACCAGCTATTATATATATATATATATATATATATATATATATATATATATATATATATATATATATATATATATATATATATATATATGCTATGATAATATAATTTCAGAGATAACAAGTCAAAGGAACATAAGTGAAGAAGCAGATACAAAAACATCAGTAGATAATGGGAACTGGGAGGCCAACAAAAGCCTTTGAGAAAATGGCCAGAAGAAAAGCCGGCCACTTCATTAGGTACATGTCCACTGTATCAGCTCCACTGACCATACAGGACCTCCACTCACTGTCCACTGTTCATCTGATTCCCCGGGACCACCACAGAGCAGGTACTATTAGGGAGGTGGATCATTCTCAGTACTGCAGTGACACTGACATGGTGGTGGTGTGTTAGTGTGTGTTGTGCTGGTGTGAGTGGATCAGACACAGAAGTGCTGCTGCTGGAGTGTTTAAACACTGTGTCCACTCACTGTCCACTCTATTAGACACTCCTACTACTTGCTGGTCCACTTTGTAGATGTAAAGTCAGAGACAGTAGCTCATCTGCTGCACAGTTTGTGTTCCTCTAGTTCTTCATCAGTGGATACAGGACGCCGCCCACAGGCACACCGCCACCACCTCCCTAGTAATACCTCTACTGTGGTGGTCCTGTGGGGGTCCTGATCATTAAAGAACAGAGTAATAAAGTATACAGAGAATCAGATGAACTACAGTCTGTAAGTGGAGCTCCTGTATGGTCAGTGGAGCTGATACAGTGGTCAGTGAGTGGAGATGGTGTATGTAATGAAGTGGATGGTGGGTGGGTGTTATATTTAGTTGTTGAGGCTTCTGTTTTATTTTCTGTATAATTTCTGCTGATGATGCTGAATAATAAATATCTTACTGGCTGTTTTGACTGGAAATAAAATAAATATATGAGGTTCTTTAGTCTGGCCACCAAAAACAAACAAAAAAAAAGAATTAGCAAATTGAATCTGAAGAACATGGTTTGAAATGCGGTTCCAATAGAATCTTTACAGATGCTTCTTACTCTGAGCATCATTAGATTACAAAGTGTTCTTTGTATAATCCAGAGTGATAGAAGTTCTGGGATTTGCTATGTAGTTGATGCCTACCTCAGCAGTTGTCTCAGAAGATCTAATAGTGTGTGAAGAACAGAGTGGAGGAGATGGAGGTGAAGAACCAAGGCTGTCCTTCCACGCAGAGCAAAATACCTCCAGCTTAGTTAGTCACCATTTGCGCTCTAATTTCCGGACTGTCTGTCTTAAGGTGCGTATTAAGGTGCGAGTGGAGGAGATGGAGGTAAGGAACAGAGTGGAGGAGATGGAGGTAAGGAACAGAGTGGAGGAGATGGAGGTGAAGAACAGAGTGGAGGAGATGGAGGTGAAGAACAGAGTGGAGGAGATGGAGGTAAGGAACAGAGTGGAGGAGATGGAGGTGAAGAACAGAGTGGAGGAGATGGAGGTAAGGAACAGAGTGGAGGAGATGGAGGTGAAAAACAGAGTGGAGGAGATGGAGGTGAAGAACAGAGTGGAGGAGATGGAGGTGAGGAACAGAGTGGAGGAGATGGAGGTAAGGAACAGAGTGGAGGAGATGGGGGTTAGGAACAGAGTGGAGTAGATGGAGGTGAGGAACAGGGTGGAGGAGATGGAGGTGAGGAACAGAGTGGAGGAGATGGAGGTGAAGAACAGAGTGGAGGAGATGGAGGTGAGGAACAGAGTGGAGGAGATGGAAGTTAGGAACAGAGTGGAGGAGATGGAGGTAAGGAACAGAGTGGAGAAGATGGAGGTGAGGAACAGAGTGGAGGAGATGGAGGTGAAGAACAGAGTGGAGGAGATGGAGGTGAGGAACAGAGTGGAGGAGATGGAGGTGAGGAACAGAGTGGAGGAGATGGAGGTGAAGAACAGAGTGGAGGAGATGGAGGTGAGGAACAGAGTGGAGGAGATGGAGGTGAGGAACAGAGTGGAGGAGATGGAGGTGAGATGTTACAGTAGATGTTGGAGGTGGTGCTGATGTGATGAAGAGAGGTTTGAGCTGAACTGAAAGATGAGCTGCTATCGAGCAGCAGATTAAGAACCACCAAGAAAACAAACCACCACATACTAAAGTGTTGAGCTACAACTGGTGTGTTGGTGGACCTCCATACCGAGGAGCTCCACAGCGTCTGTGGTTTACTGTCCATCACTCAACTCCGGCCCTCTTGTCATTAACATTACACTGTTTACTTACCGTAACGTGCGCTTTTAAATCTATCACCAGTGTTCACCCCCAGATCACCCTTACACACTTCAATACTCACTCCTACTGACCACCAGCACCATCAGCTCAGCTTCTCCTTCACCAGTTCTCCTGTTTCCACCTTAAATGGAGGTGCAGGTACGTTCTGGCTCCTGCTGCACTGTTTAAGGTGGAACAGGAAACTGGTGAACGAGCTGCTTCACCCTCGTGTGCTCAGTAGGAGTGAGTATTGTAGAGTGAACAGTTGGTCTGGGGGTGATGTGACTGGTCACTGGTGAGAGGTTTAAAACTACAGCTACAAGAAACTGTCCTGACCGCAGACGAAGGGTCAGACAGTTCTGCTGCTGGTTCTTTGGTCAGTTTCTTGTATTTTTTTCCTTCTTATAGTTTCTTATTTAAATTGATTTCGAGTGACTGTAAACTTGAAATGATGTTAAAATACACCAAAATTTTATTACAATTTTATCTCTTATTTTATTATTTTTATTATTCTGTTACTGTTTTTTTTATTTGTTTTTATTACTTCTTAAGCCTCTTGTTTGACTGTTTTACATTTCAGTTGCCTGTTTATCCTTTTAGGTTAAATTTTAAATTTCACATTTTTTTTAAATTTCTTAATAAAATCTTATTTGTTCTCGTAATTATTTTAATTTATGATCAATTTGATGCACATAGTCTTGCTTTTAATCTACTTTAAGAAAACTTTCATCCATTTTATTCTATTTTTTACACCCTTAATGTATTACTGAGCAAAACAAGGTTGATTGATTGATTCACACAAACAATGAATTTTTCAATATTGATTAGAAATATGGGTCAAATCCAAAATCTCTGATCATTTTTCCAGCAAGCACGTTTTCAGCAACATTGTATTATTATCCAGTATTCAGTTGTGGCTGTAATTAACCTAAACACTCTTTTCCAGCAAACAGCTAAACACTGTCTTTGTTTCAGAGCTTCATTTCATAAAACCTAACGATGACGTGCAGCCCCGCCAACCTGGACTGAGCCGTTCTATTCCAAGAAGCTCAGAGCCCCCCGGCTGATATAGCTGTCTGCATCCAATCTCTACCACGTTCAATATCTTTGGGTTGGGCGATACCCACTATTCCCAGCGGCCGGACAGACCCAGACACAGTTTGTGTAGCCCTGTCAGCTGAGCTTTAACTCGCTCCAGCTCAAGCGGCCGGCCTCGGGCTGCAGGTAGAGCCTCGGCCGCGGCCTGGTGACGGATAGCCATGCCTGCTCGCCCGGCTGGAGTCAGTAAACCTGCTGCCCGGCTCTCTGGGGAGGCTGGCCAGCCTGGCTCTAATGCCGCGGCTGAGAAGTCGCATTCACAGCGCTGTAACCAGATCACTGCTCGAGCCTGTGCTAAAAAGCTAACAGTCTGGACTCGGAAGGCGTCTGTGGTCAGGCTCCCCCTACCCCTCTCTTATCTCAGTTTCCTCCGCCGGCCAAACAGGGGGGGGCTGCCTTTATTTAAAGTGAGATAAACGAGTGGCGTGAGCAGCACTGTGAGGCTTTAATACGATAACAGTGGACAAGAACTCTGACGGTGTCGCCCGGTGGCTGTTCCTTTATGATACAAACTGATATTTGATGTTAGTGAAGAAACAAACTAAAAATGTTATATGTAACATATATAATTTTCTTTACTGTGTCATTTAAACACACTGTCGTTTATTGTGTGAAAATTTCATGATGAATGGACCAATAGAAATGCTTCAAATCACTTGGATAAATTCTGGTTCCATTGACTTACATTAAAAGTAAAGAGATATGTGTTTTTCTTTGGACAGCGGTTTTATATATGTATATATATATATATATATATATATATATATATATATATATATATATATATATATATGGTATCTACAGTAAAGCCTTTATCTTTATTAATAAGTGTACGTTCACCAGTAAGAACAGCAGATGAATATTGACAGTATTCTGACTTCCAGATCTAGCTTTTCAAATAAACCAGAACAAATACCAAAACAATTTGAACTGAAATGTTAAAAAACTAGACCCATATTTTTTTTATATGACTTTAACTTAATATTTCAAATATTTGTCGTTAAAGGCAAATACTATTCAACAATTACAAGACTTGATTTTTTGAAGGTATTCTAGATATGTTTTCTAGATATTTATGATATATTAGATATCTATCTATATTTGGATCTATAAATAATAACCAGATATAAATATCAGAATGCTATCCAAACAAACTAGATTTATACTATAATAAACATTTTGTTTTACTTGTTATGGTGTTAGGGTTAGGTTCAACATCTGATTCTAACTATTATTGGTAGTCAATTTTAAGGGAATGTTTAGATTCTGAATATCTGCAGTAGCTGTCATATTTTAGACCAAATTAAATATAAAATATGAAACAACTGAAATGTATCACCAATATTGGAAGATGTTTTAGCTCTTCTGAATGACAAATCTTTTTATATCGATCATGTTCTTTTAAACAAACTGAACTTGCATTAGATATAAATGACATACTGTATAGTATACACTATACATTACTGAGTAAAAGTCTGAGGCCCCTGAGCTGATAGTTTAAAAGTCTTTATCTGATCAATAAGTGCATTTTCACCACCAGATCTTATTAGAACAGATAAATAATCATACATACAATACAAAGTAACATGAATATGTTATTGTGAGAGAAGTAGATCAGATCTTGATCCAGTTTGAAGAACAAAGTTAGGTTCCAGATTTCTCCTGGACGCCCCAGACATTGTATGAATGTATTCAGTTCCTTCAGCAGCAAATCTTGATTTAGCTTAATGAAGTACTGAGCAGTCAAAGCAGGTATTAGATGAGAACTGATATTAATACTGGGTTGTTTAGGAGAAGCTTGGAAAGAGTTAAATAAACACACTGACGTATGGAAAAGCACTACTTACTCTATTAATACTGATTAATATTTAATAATAAAGTGTTTTAGTGAGTAAATAAAAGCTTCCCATCTGGAAAAAATATGATTTTTAAATATTATAATGTCTCCAAGTGTCTAAAACTTAAATTTGCTTAAATTAAGTTCTTGCAATTATGATATAATACTTATGGTAAAAGTAGTTTATAGACTGCTTTATCTTTTTTTGGTACATGGAATTTAATACAGTATATATGTTTGTTCTGAGTAAATAGCTACTATACTACAGTCTACAGAGACAGTATATATACTATAAATGTGTAATGAAAAGTGGAAATGCTGCTATACCAGTGGTTTTAACACGCTGTGCAATTTCTGGAGTATGCTTTGCAAGTGAGAGAGCGGCCTTTCAGTTCAGCTACTCATTTCTCAGAGTCAGAAAAAATCAGAACACATTAAAAACAACTCCAGCAACTAAATATCAGCCACATGAGCTGCTTCTCTAACAGGACTGAAGAAGATAGTGTAGATGCTGAGATCTTGTTCTGATAAACAGGTTTGGGGGTTTTATAGCTCTTAGAAAAATATACATTCTCATTTTTACATTTAAATACACTCAAATGTTTCTTTTAGTAATATTTGTGTACATGGGCTCCAACTTCACTGTTTACACTTATTTTCAACACATATAGATCTAAACGTCTGTATAACTATAAACATATGTATTCAGTTAGGTGTGGGTAAGCTTTTTACTGGTAGAATATTTGCTGTTGAGTCCTCCTAGTACATACAGCGCACCATTATAGACAGTTCAGTACAATAGCAAGAAAGCAAATGACTCGAACAAGATATATATATATATATATATATATATATATATATATATATATATATATATATATATATATATATATATATATATATAGTTTTATGAATATGAACTACATTGCATTTGGTCTTTATTATCTGCTTTTAATTGGTAGAGCCACACAGGTGGGTTGTTTTGGGTAACAGTCACTTCACATCTGCCAGAAAAGCAAGGAATTATATTCTATAGAATATCTATGGATAGAAATTATGTTAGGGAAGCAACAAAGTGAATTTCAAACTTTCACCCTGCACTTTCAGCAATAATAGACATGTAATTAGTAGTAATAACCAAGTTATCACTGGACTTGCATCTAAAGCTCCATAGCATTAAACCAGAAGGTCCTCAGACGGAATGTATATGTGACTTTGCGATGTCATTGAAATAAGGAAGCGATTGTCCGAGTCCCATTATCCATTTATAGCCCAGCTCGGTAGGACCAACAATGTCTGTATGGCTTTCATACATTAACATGTTTTTCCTGTGACGAAGAGACTTGACTCCCCGGGTAGATGCTCCCCGGCAGCTCGGAGGAAAGAAGAAGACACTCTTAGCACAAGGCAGAGGCCAGACTCACAACAACGTATTGATATTCACCCTTTCCATTCTCCTGGCGAGGATACGGTTTCAGTAGCCTCCAAGGTTGGCGCCAAGCTCCGTCTTCTATGGACCACAAACCAGAATTAATTGCAAATCAATCGAACAAAGTACAACGGATCAGTAAACCAATTAGTAATTTTAGCTGCTCATCTTAGGTGTTTTTTTAGCCAAATATTCTTTTTACTGTTCTTTTAACAGAAGAACTGATTATATTAGAAAATACTGGTCTTTCTATCTGCTGTTTGTATGATATTTACAGTACAGTGTAGAAGTTTGAGGCACTTGGAGACATTATTATATTTAAAAAGCTATTTTATTCCAGACTGGAAGCTTTTATTTACTCAGTAAACAATTTATTATGAAATATTAAACAGTATTAATAGAGTAAGTAGTGGTTTTCCATACATCAGTGTGTTTATTTAACCCTTTCCAAGCTTCTCCTAAACAACCCAGTATTATTATCAGTTCTCATCTAATACCTGCTTTGACTGCTCAGTACTTCATTAAGCTAAATCAAGATTTGCTGCTGAAGGAACTGAACACATTCATACAATGTCTGGGGCGTCCAGGAGAAATCTGGAACCTAACTTTGTTCTTCAAACTGGAGCTCAAGATCTGATCTACTTCTCTCACAATAACATATTCATGATACTTTGTATTGTATGTCTGATTATTTACATCTGTTCTAATCAGATCTGCTGTTCTTACTGGTGAACACACACTTATTGATCAGATAAACACTTTTTAACTCAGACTTTCACACAGTAGTGTATATTGAATGTTGGTATTGGTACCTTACACACATGTATAACCCGGATATGTGTAACATGCATATCGTCATTGTCCCAATAAGTATCTCCAAAATGCCTAAAGGCCTAAAACCTACTTCACTTTTAATGTCAATGGAACAGCTACTGCATTCAAACTATATAGAAAAAGTAAAAGCAACCAAAAAAAGAGGGGGTACATGTTTTGATACATCTCTATATGGCTTTTACATATTTGTATCATTGCTGTACAAACAAACAAGAATCTCTGAAATGGCAAATATACAGCAGAGAACAAAAGCACTTCAGATTCAATGCAAGTCAACAGAAACAGAATTTGTTTCCAAACTATTTTGGAGCATTTCTATTAGTCCATTTATCAACAAATGTAAATTTAGCAAATGGAACAGAAATTTTAATCTTAACTTGTATGTGTGTTTTATGCGTAGTGTGAGTTATAGTGTATAGTGTAGTGGGTTATAGTGTATAGTGTGGTTGGTATAGTGTAGTGGGTTATAGTGTATAGTGTAGAAGGTTATAGTGTATAGTGTAGTGGGTTATAGTGTATAGTGTGGTTGGTATAGTGTAGAAGGTTATAGTGTATAGTGTGGTTGGTATAGTGTAGTGGGTTATAGTGTATAGTGTGGTTGGTATAGTGTAGTGGGTTATAGTGTATAGTGTGGTTGGTATAGTGTAGTGTGTTATAGTGTATAGTGTGGTTGGTATAGTGTAGAGGGTTATAGTATATAGTGTGGTTGGTATGGTGTAGTGTGTTATAGTGTATAGTGTGGTTGGTATAGTGTAGAGGGTTATAGTATATAATGTGGTTGGTATAGTGTAGTGGGTTATAGTGTATAGTGTGGTTGCTATAGTGTAGTGGGTTATAGCGTATAGTGTGGTTGGTATAGTGTAGAGGGTTATAGTGTATAGTGTGGTTGGTATAGTGTAGTGGGTTATAGTGTATAGTGTGGTTGGTATAGTGTAGTGGGTTTTAGTGTATAGTGTGGTTGGTATAGTGTAGTGGGTTATAGTGTATAGTGTGGTTGGTATAGTGTAGTGGGTTATAGTGTATAGTGTGGTTGGTATAGTGTAGTGGGTTATAGTGTATAGTGTGGTTGGTATAGTGTAGTGGGTTATAGTGTATAGTGTGGTTGGTATAGTGTAGTGGGTTATAGTGTATAGTGTGGTTGGTATAGTGTAGTGGTTATAGTGTATAGTGTGGTTGGTATAGTGTAGTGGGTTATAGTGTGGTTGGTATAGTGTAGTGGGTTATAGTGTATAGTGTGGTTGGTATAGTGTAGTGGGTAATAGTGTATAGTGTGGTTGGTATAGTGTAGTGGTTATAGTGTATAGTGTGGTTGGTATAGTGTAGTGGGTCATCGTGTATAGTGTGGTTGGTATAGTGTAGTGGGTCATAGTGTGTAGTGTGGTTGGTATAGTGTAAGGTGTACAGTGTTGTTGCTATAGTGTAGAGGGTTATAGTGTATAGTGTTGTGGATTAAAGTGCATATTGTGGTTGGTATAGTGTATTGGATTGTAGTGTATAGTGTTCGAGCATATATATTGGTCTATTCATCATTAAATGTTAAATTTAGCAAATTGAATAGAAAATTTGTTTTAAAATTAGAGGATGAAAATCATTTTTGTAGAAAATCTAACTCATATATATATTTTATTTTTATTTTTATTTATTTTTTTGTAATGTTGCATCCAAACAAATACTGAGGTTTTTTAGTTTGAGATTCTCATTAATTATTTTTGATACACATGAAACAAAAAAAGCAAAAAAAAAAAAATGACTTGGGGGAAATGACTGGCTGGGCTAATACTGTGATGCACCATCTTGAGGCATAAGATCTTTTAATGTATTCTCTGCCTGTGCCTGAAAGGAGGAAAGAGGGAGTTGAATAGATCCATTAATTTAATTGAAGCAGGCCCCGACAAGAGATAAAACATCTCCCACATCTCTCCAGGCTGCTGCTGGCTTTATAGTAAACAACCAATGATCCATAAACAAAAAACCCGCGAGAGAGCAGGAGACCCACTCTATAGAGACTTCAAGGCCACAAAAATATGACACAGGCAGAGGAGAATGGACACTGAAGAGCCCCCTCTTCCCTTCTCTCCCGAGCCCTACGTGTGCATTCAGCCTGGATGGGCCTCATTGTGCCGCTGCTTTGGGATTTTGATGTTGATAATTCTGTTCCTGGTCCCGATGCTGGTGGTTGTCAAAGAGAAACCTGCAAGTGCATGAAAATAACTAGTGCTGCCTTCTTCTTTTTTGTGTGTGTATGTGTGAGTGCTGAGCCCATTTTAGGGATGTTCAAGTGATGGACTCGCACAATGGATTCTTTTAGGCTGATTTTGCATAGGATACCAAGTTCCAGTTTCTACTATGTGTGACAGTAGAGGGAAATCAGCTTCAGGTGGAAATTATTATTTTTTTATTAATGCTGAATTAAATGAAAGAAAGTTAAATGGTTTGTGTAGTGTAAAGTATATAATGTGGTTGGTATAGTGTAGGGGGTTATAGTGTATAGTGTGGTTGGTATAGTGTAGTGGTTATAGTGTATAGTGTGGTTGGTATAGTGTAGTGGGTTATAGTGTATAGTGTGGTTGGTATAGTGTAGTGG
The DNA here is from genome assembly GCA_021613375.1 of Megaleporinus macrocephalus. Taxonomy (NCBI): domain Eukaryota; kingdom Metazoa; phylum Chordata; class Actinopteri; order Characiformes; family Anostomidae; genus Megaleporinus; species Megaleporinus macrocephalus. Next base: position 3,699,893 of record CM038725.1, on the reverse strand, counting down.
GTTATAGTGTATAGTGTGGTTGGTATAGTGTAGTGGGTTATAGTGTATAGTGTGGTTGGTATAGTGTAGTGGGTTATAGTGTATAGTGTGGTTGGTATAGTGTAGTGGGTTATAGTGTATAGTGTGGTTGGTATAGTGTAGTGGGTTATAGTGTATAGTGGGTTATAGTGTATAGTGTGGTTGGTATAGTGTAGTGGGTTATAGTGTATAGTGTGGTTGGTATAGTGTAGTGGGTTATAGTGTATAGTGTAGTGGGTTATAGTGTATAGTGTGGTTGGTATAGTGTAGTGGGTTATAGTGTATAGTGTGGTTGGTATAGTGTAGTGGGTTATAGTGTATAGTGTAGTACGTTATAGTGTATAGTGTGATTGGTATAGTGTAGTGGGTTATAGTGTATAGTGTGGTTGGTATAGTGTAGTGGGTTATAGTGTGGTTGGTATAGTGTAGTGGGTTATAGTGTATAGTGTGGTTGGTATAGTGTAGTGGGTTATAGTGTATAGTGTGGTTGGTATAGTGTAGTGGGTTATAGTGTATAGTGTGGTTGGTATAGTGTAGTGGGTTATAGTGTATAGTGTGGTTGGTATAGTGTAGTGGGTTATAGTGTATAGTGGGTTATAGTGTATAGTGTGGTTGGTATAGTGTAGTGGGTTATAGTGTATAGTGTGGTTGGTATAGTGTAGTGGGTTATAGTGTATAGTGTAGTGGGTTATAGTGTATAGTGTGGTTGGTATAGTGTAGTGGGTTATAGTGTATAGTGTGGTTGGTATAGTGTAGTGGGTTATAGTGTATAGTGTGGTTGGTATAGTCTAGTGGGTTATAATGTATAGTGTGGTTGGTATAGTGAAGTGGGTTATAGTGTATAATGTGGTTGGTATAGTGTAGTGGGTTATAGTGTATAGTGTGGTTGGTATAGTGTTGTGGGTTATAGTGTATAGTGTGGTTGGTGTAGTGTAGTGGGTTATAATGTATAGTGTGGTTGGTATAGTGTAGTGGGTTATAGTGTATAATGTGGTTGGTATAGTGTAGTGGGTTATAGTGTATAGTGTGGTTGGTATAGTGCAGTAGGTTATAGTGTATAGTGAGGTTGGTATAGTGTAGTGGGTTATAGTGTATAGTGTGGTTGGTATAGTGTAGTGGGTTATAGTGTATAGTGTGGTTGGTATATTGTAGTAGATTATAGTGTATAGTTTGGTTGGTATTGTGTAGTGGGTTATAGTGTATTGTGTGGTTGGTATAGTGTAGTAGGTTATAGTGTATAGTGTAGTGGGTTATAGTGTATAGTGTAGTAGTTTATAGTGTATAGTGTAGTGGGTTATAGTGTATAATGTGGTTGGTATAGTGTAGTGGGTTATAGTGTATAGTGTGGTTGGTATAGTGTAGTGGGTTATAGTGTATAGTGTTGTTGGTGTAGTGTAGTGGGTTATAATGTATAGTGTGGTTGGTATAGTGTAGTGGGTTATAGTGTATAGTGTGGTTGGTATAGTGTAGTGGGTTATAGTGTATAGTGTGGTTGGTATAGTGTAGTGGGTTATAGTGTATAGTGAGGTTGGTATAGTGTGGTTGGTATAGTGTATAGTGTGGTTGGTATAGTCTAGTGGGTTATAGTGTATAGTGTGGTTGATATACTGTAGTGGGTTATAGTGTATAGTGTGGTTGGTATAGTGTAGTGGGTTATAGTGTATAGTGTGGTTGGTATAGTGTAGTGGGTTATAGTGTATAGTGTGGTTGGTATAGTGTAGTGGGTTATAGTGTATAGTGTGGTTGGTATAGTGTAGTGGGTTATAGTGTATAGTGTGGTTGGTATAGTGTAGTGGGTTATAGTGTATAGTGTGGTTGGTATAGTGTAGTGGGTTATAGTGTAGAGTGTGGTTGGTATAGTGTAGTGGGTTATAGTGTATAGTTTGGTTGGTATAGTGTAGAGGGTTATAGTGTATAGTGTGGTTGGTATAGTGTAGTGGGTTATAGTGTATAGTGTGGTTGGTATAGTATAGTGGGTTATAGTGTATAGTGTGGTTGGTATAGTGTAGTGGATTATAGTGTATAGTGTGGTTGGTATAGTGTAGTGGGTTATAGTGTATAGTGTGGTTGGTATAGTGTAGTGGGTTATAGTGTATAGTGTAGTGAGTTATAGTGTATAGTGTGGTTGGTATAGTGTAGTGGGTTATAGTGTGGTTGGTATAGTGTAGTGGCTTATAGTGTATAGTGTGGTTGGTATAGTGTAGTGGGTTATAGTGTATAATGTGGTTGGTATAGTGTAGTGGGTTATAGTGTATAGTGAGGTTGGTATAGTGTAGTGGGTTATAGTGTATAGTGTGGTTGGTATAGTGTAGTGGGTTATAGTGTGGTTGGTATAGTGTAGTGGGTTATAGTGTATAATGTGGTTGGTATAGTGTAGTGGGTTATAGTGTATAGTGTGGTTGGTGTAGTGTAGAGGGTTATAGTGTATAGTGTGGTTGGTATAGTGTAGTGGGTTATAGTGTATAGTGTGGTTGGTATAGTGTAGTGGGTTATAGTGTATAGTGTAGTGGGTTATAGTGTATAGTGTGGTTGGTATAGTGTAGTGGGTTATAGTGTATAGTGTGGTTGCTATAGTGTAGTGGGTTATAGTGTATAGTGTGGTTGGTGTAGTGTAGAGGGTTGTAGTGTATAGTGTGGTTGGTATAGTGTAGTGGGTTATAGTGTGGTTGGTATAGTGTAGTGGGTTATAGTGTATAGTGAGGTTGATATAGTGTAGTGGGATATAGTGTATAGTGTGGTTGGTATATTCTAGTGGGTTATAGTGTACAATGTGGTTGGTATAGTGTAGTGGGTTATAGTGTATAGTGTGGTTGGTATAGTGTAGTGGGTTTTAGTGTATAGTATGGTTGGTATAGTGTAGTGGGTTATAGTGTATAGTGTGGTTGGTATAGTGTAGTGGGTTATAGTGTAGTGGGTTATAGTTTATAATGTGGTTGATATAGTGTAGTGGGTTATAGTGTATAATGTGGTTGGTATAGTGTAGTGGGTTATAGTGTGGTTGGTATAGTGTAGTGGGTTATAGTTTATAATGTGGTTGATATAGTGTAGTGGGTTATAGTGTATAGTGTCATTGGTATAGTGTAGTGGGTTATAGTGTAGTGGCTTATAGTTTATAATGTGGTTGATATAGTGTAGTGGGTTATAGTGTATATTGTAGTGGGTTATAGTATAGTGGGTTATAGTGTATAGAGTGGTTGGTATAGTGTAGTGGGTTATAGTGTATAGTGTGGTTGTTATAGTGTAGTGGGTTATAGTGTAGTGGGTTATAGTTTATAATGTGGTTGATATAGTGTAGTGGGTTACAGTGTATAGTGTCGTTGGTATAGTGTAGTGGGTTATAGTGTAGTGGGTTATAGTTTATAATGTGGTTGATATAGTGTAGTGGGTTATAGTGTATAGTGTCGTTGGTATAGTGTAGTGGGTTATAGCGTAGTGGGTTATAGTTTATAATGTGGTTGATATAGTGTAGTGGGTTATAGTGTATATTGTAGTGGGTTATAGTATAGTGGGTTATAGTGTATAGAGTGGTTGGTATAGTGTAGTGGGTTATAGTGTATATTGTAGTGGGTTATAGTATAGTGGGTTATAGTGTATAGTGTGGTTGGTATAGTGTAGTGGGTTATAGTGTATAGTGTGGTTGGTATAGTGTAGTAGGTTATAGTGTATAGTGTGGTTGGTATAGTGTAGTGGGTTATAGTGTATAGTTTGGTTGGTATAGTGTAGTGGGTTATAATGTATAGTGTGGTTGGTGTAGTGGGTTACAGTGCATAATGTGGTTGGTATAGTGTAGTGGCTTATAGTGTATAGTGTGGTTGGTATAGTGTAGTAGGTTATAGTGTATGGTGTGGTTGGTGTAGTGTAGTGGGGTATAGTGTGGTTGGTATAGTGTAGTGGGTTATAATGTATAGTGTGGTTGGTATAGTGTAGTGGGTTATAGTGTATAGTGTGGTTGTTATAGTGTAGTGGGTTATAGTGTATAGTGTGGTTGGTATAGTGTAGTGGGTTACAGTGCATAATGTGGTTGGTATAGTGTAGTGGGGTATAGTGTGGTTGGTATAGTGTAGTGGGTTATAATGTATAGTGTGGTTGGTATAGTGTAGTGGGTTATAGTATATAGTGTGGTTGGTATAGTGTAGTGGGTTATATGTGGATAGTGTGGTTGGTAAAGTGAAGTGGGGTTATAGTGAAGAGTGTGGTTGGTATAGTCCGAGTGGGTTATAATTGTATAAGTGTGGTTGGTATAGTGAAGTGGGTTACTAGTGGTCATCCTGTGGGTTGGTAAAGTGTAGTAGTGGTTATAGTTGTATAGTGAGGTTTGGTATAGGTGATAGTGGGTTATAGTGGTATAGTGTGGTAGGTATAAGTGGAGTGGGTTATCAGTCAGTATAGTGTAGTGAGTCTATTAGTGTTATATGTGTGGTTGGTATAGTTGTAGTGGGTTATAAGTGTGGTTGGTATAGTGTAGTGTCTTTATAGGTGAATAGTGTTGGTTGGTATAGGTAGTGGGTATAGTGTATAATGTGGTTGGGATAGTGTAGTGGTTATAGTGTATAGTGTAGTTGGTATAGTGTATGTGGTTATAGTGTATAGTGTGGTTGGTATAGTGTAGAGGGTGTATAGTGTATAGTGTGGTTGGTATAGTGTAGTGGGTTATAGTGGTATATTGTGTGTTGTAGTAGTGTAGTGTTATAGTGTGATAGTGTGGGTTGGTGTAGTGTAGATGTGTTATATGTATAGTGTGGTTGGTATAGTGTAGTGGGTTTATAGTGTATAGTGTGTTTGGTATAGTGTTGTGGGTTATAGTATATAGTGTAGTGGGTTTTTAGTGTATAGTGTGGTTGGTATAGTGGAGAGGTGTTATAGTGTATAGTGTGGTTGCTATAGTGTAGTGGGTTATAGTGTATAGTGTGGTTGGTGTAGGTAGAGGGTTGTAGTGTATAGTGTGGTTTGGTATAGTGTAGTGGGTCTATAGTGTGTGGTTGGTAGAGTGTTGTGGGTATAGTGTATAGTGGGTTGATAGTAGTGTGAGTGGGATATTTAGGTGTATAGTGTGGTTGGGTATATTCTTAGTGCGGTTATAGCTGTATACAATGTGGTTGGTATAGTGTAAAGTGGGTTGATAGTGTGTTTAGAGTGGTTGGTTATTGATGTTGTGTTTTAGTGTATAGTATGGTTGGTATAGAGTGTAGTGGGTTATAGTGTTAGTGTGGTTGGTATAGTGGAGCGGGTTTATAGTGTAGTGTGGTTATAAGTTTTATAATGTGGTTGATATAGGTGTAGTGGGTTTAAAGGGTATGAATGTGGTTGGTATAAGTGTAGTGGGCGTTATAGATGTATTGAGTGTGGTTGGTATAGTGTAGTGTTATAAGTTTTATAATGTGGTTGATATAGTGTTAGTGGGTTATAGTGTGTAGTGTCATGGTATAGTGAAGATGGGTATAATAGGTGTAAGTGGGTTATAAAGTTTGATAATGTGGTTGATATAGTGTGAGTGGGTTATTGTGGGTACTGATTGATAGTGGGTTTAAATAGTATAGTGGGATATAGTGTTATAGAGTGGTTGGTATAGTGTAGTGGGTTATAGGTGTAGTAGTGTGGTTGTTTAAGTGTAGTTGGGTTTATAGTGTAGTGGGTTTTCATAGATTTATAATGTGGTTGATTATAGTGTTGTGGGTTACAAGTGTAATATTGTGTCGTGGACATAGAGTAGTGGGTTATAGATTGTAGTGGGTTACTCAGATTTAATAATGTGGTTGAAATATGTGTAGTGGGTTATAGAGTATACGTGTCAGTTTGGTATAGTGTAGTGGGTTATCAGCGTAGTGTGTTATCGTTTCATATTGTGGTTGATATAGTGTAGTGGGTTTATAGGGTACTATGATGTGGGTAAGTATAGTGGGGTTATAGTGTATAGAGTGGTTGGGATACTGTAGTGAGTTGTGTGTTATATGCTAGTGGGTAGTATAGTTATAGTGGGTTTATAAGTGGTATAGTGTGGTTGGTATAGTTGTAGTGGGTTATAGTGTATGTTGTGTGGGTGTTGGTATAGTGTAGTAGGTTCTAGTGCAATATGTGTGGTATGGTATAAGCTGTAGGGGGTTTATTGTGTATAGTGTGGTTGGTGTATGTGTTGTGGGTTATAATGTATAGTGTGGTGGATGTAGTGGGTTTACAGGCATAATGTGGATGGTAACGTTGTAAGTGGCTTTATAGTGTATAATAGTGTGGTTGGTATAAGTGTAGGAGGTTATAGTGTATGGTGTGGTTGGTTTTGTGTAGAGTGTAGTGGGGTATAGTCCGTGGTTGTAAAAGTGTAAAGTGCGGTTATAATGTATAGTGTGGATGGTATAAGTGTAGTGGGTTTATAGTGTATAGTGTGGTTGTTATAGGTATGGTTATAGTGTATAGTGTGGTTGGTATAGTGTTAGTGGGATACAGTGCATAGTGTGGTTGGTATAGTGTAGTGGGGTTATAGTGTGGTTGGTATAGTGTAGTGGGTTATAGTGTATAGTGTGGTTGGTATAGTGTAGTGGGTTATAGTGTATAGTGTGGTGTGGTATAGTGTAGTGGGTTATAGTGTATAGTGTGGTTGGATAGTGTAGTGGGTTATAGTGTATAGTGTGGTTGGTATAGTCTAGTGGGTTATAGTGTATAGTGTGGTTGGTATAGTGTAGTGGGTTATAGTGTATAGTGTGGTTGTATAGTGTAGTGGGTTTATAGTGTATAGTGTGGTTGGTATAGTGTAGTGGGTTATAGTGTATAGTGTGGTGTGGTGATAGTGTGTAGTGGGGTTGATGTATAGTGTGGTTGGTATAGGTGTAGTGGGTTGTATAGTGTATTAGTGTGGTTGGTATAGTGTAGTGGGTTATAGTGTATAGTGTGGTTGGTATAGGTGCAGTAGGTTATAGTGATAGTGGGGTTGAGTGTATGAGTGTAGTAGGGTATAGTGTGGTTGGTATAGTGTAGTGGGTTATAGTGTATATTGTAGTAGGTTATAGTGTATATTGTAGTGGGTTTTAGTGTATAATGTGGTTGGTATAGTGTAGTGGGTTATAGTGTATAGTGTAGTAGTTTATAGTGTAGTGGGTTATAGTGTATAGTGTGTGTTGGTATAGTGTGTAGTGGGTATAATGTATAGATGTGGTTGTATAGTGTAGTGGGTTTATAGTGTATAGTGTGGTTGGTATAGTGTAGTGGGTTATAGTGTATAGTGTGGTTGGTATAGTGTAGTGGGTTATAGTGTATTAGTGTGAGTTGTATAGTGTAGTGGGTTATAGTGTATAGTGTGGTTGGTATAGTGCTAGTGGGTGTATAGTGTATAGTGTGGTTGATATAGTGTAGTAGGTTATAGATGTATAGTGAGGTTGGTATAGTGTAGTGGGGTATAGTGTATAGTGTGGTTGGGTATAGTGTAGTGGGTTTATAGTGTATAGTGTGGTGGGTAATAGTGTCAGTGAGGTTATAGTGTATTAGTGTGGTAGGGTTATAGTGTAGAGTTGGTAGTAGGTTATAGTGTATTAGTGTGGTTGGTTATAGTGTAGTAATGTAGTTGGTATAGTGTAGTGGGTTTATAGTGTACGTTGGTATAGTGTAGTGGGTTTATAGTATATAGTGTGTTTGGTATAATGTAGTGGGTTATAGCGTATAGTGTGATTGGTATAGTGTAGTGGGTTATAGTGTATAGTGTGGTTGGTATAGTGTAGTGGGGTATAGTGTGGGTTGGTATAGTGTAGTGGGTTATAGTGTAAAGTGTGGTTGGATATTGTAGTAGATTATACTGTATAGTTTGGTTGGTATTGTGTAGTGGGGTTATAGTGTATTGTGTGGTTGGTATAGTGTAGTAGGTTATAGTGTATAGTGTAGTGGGTTTATAGTGTATAGTGTAGTAGTTTATAGTGTTATAGTGTAGTGGGTTATAGTGTATAATGTGTTGGTATAGTGTAGTGGGTTTATAGTGTATAGTGGTGGTTGGTATAAGTGTAAGTGGGTTATAGTGTATAGTGTTGTTGGTGTAGTGTAGTGGGGTTATAATGTATAGTGTGTGTTGGGTATAGTGTAGTGGGTTATAGTGTATAATGTGGTTGGTATAGTGTAGTGGGTTATAGTGTATAGTGTGGTTGGTATAGTGTAGTGGGTTATAGTGTATAGTGAGGTTGGTATAGTGTGGTTGGTATAGTGTATAGTGTGGTGTTGGTATAGTCTAGTGGTTTATAGTGTATAGTGTGGTTGATATACTGTAGTGGTTATAGTGTATAGTGTGGGTTGGTATGAGTGTAGTCGGTTATAGTGTATAGTGTGGTTAGTGTAGTGTAGTGGGTTATAGTGTATAGTGTAGTGGGTTATAGTGTATAGTGTGGTTGGTATAGTGTAGTGGATTATAGTGTATAATGTGTTTGGTATAGTGTAGTGGATTTTAGTGTGTAGTGTGGTTGATATAGTGTAGTGGGTTATAGTGTATAGTGTGGTTGGTATAGTGTAGTGGGTTATAGTGTATAGTGTGGTTGGTATAGTGTAGTGGGTTATAGTGTATAGTGTGGTTGGTATAGTGTAGTGGGTTTATAGTGTATAGTGAGTGGGTTTATAGTGTATTGTGTGGTTGGTATAGTGTAGTAGGTTATAGTGTATAGTGTAGTGGGTTATAGTGTATAGTGTAGTGGGTTATAGTGTATTGTGTGGTTGGTATAGTGTAGTAGGTTATAGTGTATAGTGTAGTGGGTTATAGTGTATAGTGTGGTTGGTATAGTGTAGTGGGTTATAGTGTATAGTGTGGTTGGTATAGTGTAGTGGGTTATAGTGTATAGTGTTGGTATAGTGAGTATAGTGTATAATGTGTGGTATAATGTAGTTGGTATAAGTGTATAGTGTGGGTGGTATAGTGTAGTGGGTTATAGTGTATAGTGTGGTTGGTATAGTGTAGTGGGTTATAGTGTATAGTATGCTTGGTATAGTGTTGTGGGTTATAGTGTATAGTGTGGTTGGTGTAGTGTAGTGGGTTATAATGTATAGTGTGGTTGGTATAGTGTACTGGGTTATAGTGTATAATGTGGTTGGTATAGTGTAGTGGGTTATAGTGTATAGTGTGGTTGGTATAGTGCAGTAGGTTATAGTGTATAGTGAGGTTGGCATAGTGTAGTGGGTTGTAGTGTATAGTGTGGTTGGTATAGTGTAGTGGGTTATAGTGTATAGTGTAGTGGGTTATAGTGTATAGTGTAGTAGGTTATAATGTATAGTGTAGTGGGTTATAGTGTATAATGTGGTTGGTATAGTGTAGTGGGTTATAGTGTATAGTGTGGTTGGTATAGTGTAGTGGGTTATAGTGTATAGTGTGGTGGGTATAGTGTAGTGGGTTATATTGTATAGTGTGGTTGGTATAGTCTAGTGGGTTTATAGTGTATAGTCGTGGTTGATATAGTGTAGTAGGTTATAGTGTATAGTGAGGTTGGTATAGTGTAGTGGGGTTATAGTATATAGTGTGGTTGGTATAGTGTAGTGGGGTTATAGCGTATAGTGTGGTTGGTATAGTGTAGTGGGTTATAGTGTATAGTGTGGTTGGTATAGTGTAGTGGGTTATAGTGTATAGTGTGGTTGGTATATTGTAGTAGATTATAGTGTATAGTTTGGTTGGTATTGTGTAGTGGGTTATAGTGTATTGTGTAGTGGGTTATAGTGTATAGTGTAGTAGTTTATAGTGTATAGTGTAGTGGGTTATAGTGTATAATGTGGTTGGTATAGTGTAGTAGGTTATAGTGTATAGTGTAGTGGGTTATAGTGTATAATGTGGTTGGTATAGTGTAGTAGGTTATAGTGTATAGTGTAGTGGGTTATAGTGTATAGTGTAGTAGTTTATAGTGTATAGTGTAGTGGGTTATAGTGTATAATGTGGTTGTAAAGTGTAGTGGGTTATTGTGTATATGTGGTTGGGTATAATGGGTAGTGGGTTATAGTGTATAATGTGGTTGGTATAGTGTAGTAGTTTATAGTGTATAGGTGTAGTGGGTTATAGTGTATAATGTGTTGGTATAGTGTAGTAGGTTATAGTGTATAGTGTAGTGGGTTATAGTGTATAGTGTAGTAGTTTATAGTGTATAGTTTAGTGGGTTATAGTGTATAATGTGGTTGGTATAGTGTAGTGAGTTATAGTGTATAATGTGGTTGGTATAGTGTAGTGGGTTATAGTGTATAATGTGGTTGGTATAGTGTATTAGTTTATAGTGTATAGTGTAGTGGGTTATAGTGTATAATGTGGTTGGTATAGTGTAGTAGGTTATAGTGTATAGTGTAGTGGGTGTGATAGTGTATAGTGTAGTAGTTTATAGTGTATAGTGTAGTGGGTTATAGTGTATAAATGTGGTTGGTATAGTGTAGTGGGTTTATAGTGTATAGTGTGGTTGGTATAGTGTAGTGGGTTATAGTGTATAGTGTTGGTTGTGTAGTGTAGTGGGTTATAATGTATAGTGTGGTTGGGTATAGTGTAGTGGGTTATAGTGTATAATGTGTTGGTGTAGTGTAGTGGTTTATAGTGTATAGTGTGGGTGGTATAGTGTAGTTGGGTATATAGTGTATAGTGTGGTTGGTATAGTGTGGTTGGTATAGTGTATAGTGTGGTTGGTATAGTCCTAGTGGGTAATAGTGTATAGATGTTGTTGTATAGTGTAGTGTGGGTTTATAGTGTATAGTGTGGTTTGGTAATAGTGTGGTGTGGTATAGTGTATAGTGTGGTTGGTATAGTGTAGTGGGTTATAGTGTTTATAGTGTGGTTGGTATAGTGTTGTGGGTTATAGTGTATAGTGTGGTTGGTGTAGTGTAGTGGGTTATAATGTATAGTGTGGTTGGTATAGTGCAGTAGGTTATAGTGTATAGTGAGGTTGGTATAGTGTAGTGGGTTATAGTGTATAATGTGGTTGGTATAAGTGGTAGTGGGTTATAGTGTATAGTGTGGTTGGTATAGTGTCGTGGGTTTATAGTGTATAGTGTGGTTGTTATAGTGTAGTGGGTTATAGTGTATAGTGTGGTTGGTATAGTGTAGTAGGGTTATAGTGTATAGTGTGGTTGGTATATAGTGTGGGTTGGTATAGTGTATAGTGTGGTTGGTATAGTCTAGTGGGTTATAGTGTATAGTGTGGTTGGTATAGTGTAGTGGGTTATAGTGTATAGTGTGGTTGGTATAGTGTAGTGGGTTATAGTGTATAGTGTAGTGGGTTATAGTGTATTGTGTGGTTGGTATAGTGTAGTAGGTTATAGTGTATAGTGTAGTGGGTTATAGTGTATAGTGTAGTGAGTTATAGTGTATTGTGTGGTTGGTATAGTGTAGTAGGTTATAGTGTATAGTGTAGTGGGTTATAGTGTATAGCGTGGTTGGTATAGTGTAGTGGGTTATAGTGTATAGTGTGGGTTGGTATAGTGTAGTGGGTTATAGTGTATAGTGTGGTTTGGTATAGTGTAGTGGGTTATAGTGTATAATGTGGTTGTATAGTGTAGTGGCGTTATAGTGTATAGTGTGGTGTGGTATAGTGTAGTGGGGTTATAGTGTATAGTGTGGTTGGTATATTGTAGTAGGTTATAGTGTATAGTGTGGTTGTATAGTGTAGTGGGTTATATGTGTATAGTGCTGTGTTGGTGTATAGTGTTGTGGGTTATAGTGTAATAGTGTGGTTGGTGTAGTGTAGTGGGTTATAAAATGTATAGTGTGGTTGGTAATAGTGTAGTGGGTTATAGTGTATAATGTGGTTGGTATAGTGTATTGGGTTATAGTGTATAGTGTGGTTGGTATAGTGCAGTAGGTTATAGTGTATAGTGAGGTTGGTATAGTGTAGTGGGTTATAGTGTATAGTGTGGTTGGTATAGTGTAATGGGTTATAGTGTATAGTGTAGTGGGTTATAGTGTATAGTGTAGTAGGTTATAGTGTATAGCGTAGTGGGTTATAGTGTATATGATGGTTGGTATATGTAGTGGGTTATAGTGTATAGTGTGGTTGGTATAGTGTAGTGGGTTATAGTGTATAGTGTTGTTGGTGTAGTGTAGTGGGTTATGATGTATAGTGTGGTTGGTATAGTGTAGTTTGGTTATAGTGTATAATGTGTTGGTTATAGTGTAGTGGGTTATAGTGTATAGTGTGGTTGGTATGTGTGTAGTGGTTATAGTGTATAGTGTGGTTGGTATAGTCTAGTGGGTTATAGTGTATAGTGTGGTTGATATAGTGTAGTAGTTATAGTGTATTGTGAGGTTGTATAGTGTAGTGGGTTATAGTATATAGTGTGTTGGTATAGTGTAGTGGGTTATAGTGTAAATAGTGTGGTTGGTATAGTGTAGTGGGTTATAGTGTTATAGTGTAGTGGGTTATAGTGTAAGTGTAGTAGTTTGCATAGTGTATAGTGTAGTGGGTTATAGTGTATAATGTGGTTGGTATAGTGTAGTGGTTATAGTGTAAAGTGTGGTTGGTATAGTGTAGTGGGTTATAGTGTATAGTGTTGTTGGTGTAGTGTAGTGTGTATATATAGGTATAGGGTTTGGTTGGTATTAGTGTAGTGGGTTATAGTGTATAGTGTGGTTGGTATAGTGTAGTGGGTTATAGTGTATAGTGTGGTTGGTATAGTGTAGTGGGTTTATAGTGTATAGTGTGGTTGTGTATGGTGTGTGTGTGTTTGGTATAGTGTATGGTGTGGTATGGGTATTGTCTAGTGGGTTATAGTGTATAGTGGTGGTTTGATATTAGTGTATAGTATGGTTGGATAGTGTATAGTAGAGGTTGGGAGTAAGTGTAGTGGGTTATACTGTATAGTGTGAGTTGGTATAGTGTAGTGGGTTATAGTGTATAGTGTGGTTGGTGTAGTGTGTATTGGGTTTATAGTGTATAGTGGTGTATGGTATAGTAGTCGAGTGGGTTTATAGTGTATAGTGTGGTGGTTTAGTTGTACGTGGGTTGGATATAGTGTGTAGTAGTGGTTGGTATACGTGTAGTGGGATTGATAAGTGTATAATGTGGTTGGTATACGAGTGTCAGTGTGGGTTATAGTGTGCTATATGTGTGGTTTGGTATAGTTGTATGTGTGGTTGTAGTGTGTATGTGTGGGTTGGTTTTGTGTAGTGGGTTTTTAGTGTATAGTTGGGTTGGTATAGTGTAAGTAGTGGGTGTTATAGGTATAATGTGGTTGGTATAGTGTTGTGGGGTTATAGTGTATAGTGGGTTGGTATAGTGTAGTGGGTTTTTTATGTGTATAATGTGGTTGGTATAGTGTAGTGGGTTATAGTTGTTTAGTGTGGTGGTTGGTGTAGTGTTGTGGGTTTTAATGTATAGTGGGGTGGGTTTTATGGGTTATAGTGTATAGTGTGGTTGGGTATAGTGTAGTGGGTTATAGTGGATAATGTGGTTGGTATAGTGTAGTGGTTTATAGTGTGTGGTGTGGGTGGTATAGTGTTTAGGTGGGTTATTGTGTATAGTGTGGTTGTTATAGTGTGTGGGTTATAGTGTATAGTGTGGTTTGTATAGTGTAGTGGGTTATAGTGTGTGGTGTGGTTGGTATAGTGTAGTGGGTTATAGTTGTTTAGTGTGGTTGGGGCTTGTTATAGTGTAGTGGGTTTGTAGTGTGTAGTGTGGTTGGTATAGTGTAGTGGGTTATAGTGTATAGTGTGGTTGTGTATAGTTTAGTGGTGTTTATAGTGTATAATGTGGTTGTTATAGTGTAGTGGGTTATAGTGTGTATCGTGTGGTTTGGTATAGTGTAGTGGGTTTATAGTGTATAGTGTGGTTGGTATATTGTAGTTGGGTTATAGTGTATAGTGTGGTTGGTATAGTGTAGTGGTTATAGTGTATAGTGTGGTTGGTATAGTGTTGTGGGTTTTTAGTGTATAGTGTGGTTGGTGTAAGTGTATTCGGGTTATAGATGTATAGTGTGGTTGGTATAGTGTAGTGGGTTATAGTGTATAAAGATGTGGTGGTATAGTGTAGTGGGGGTGTAGTGTATAGTGGTGGTTGGTATTAGTGCAGTAGGTTATAGTGTGATAGTTGAGGTGTTTTGTATAGTGTAGTGGGTTATAGTGTTATAGTGTGGTTGGTGGTATAGTGTAGTGGGTTTATAGTGTATAGTGTAGTGGGTTTATAGTGTATAGGTGTATGTAGGTTATAGTGTATCAGTGAAGCTGGGTTAGTAGTGTATAATGTGGTTTGGTATAGTGTAGTGGGTTTTATAGTGTATAGTGTTGTTGGTTGTAGTTGTAGTGGGTGTATAATGTATAGTGGTGGTTGGTATAGTGTAGTTGTTTATAGTGTATAGTGTGGTTGTATAGTGTAGTGGGGATATATGTTTAGTGTGGTTGGTATAGTCTAGTGGGTATAGTGTTATAGTGTGGTTGATATAGTGTAGTATGGTTATAGTGTATAGTGTGGTTGATATAGTGTAGTGGGTTTTAGTTTATAGTGTGGGTTTGGTATAGTGTAGTGGGTTATTGTGTATAGTGTGGTGGTATAGTGTAGTGGGTTATAGTGTATAGTGTAGTGGGTTATAGTGTATAGTGTAAGTAGTTTATAGTGTATAGTGAAGTGGGTTATAGTGTATAATGTGGGTTGGTATAGTGTAGTGGGTTTATAGTGTATCAGTGGTGGTTGGGTTTAGTGTATGTGGTTATAGTGTATAGTGTTGTTGGTGTAGTGTAGTGGTTTATAATGTATAGGGTGGTTGGTATAGTGTAGTGGGTTATAGTGTATAATGTGGTTGGTATAGTGTATGGGTTATAGTGTATATGTGTGGTTCGTATAGTGTAGTGGGTTATAGTGTATAGTGTGGTTGGTATAGTGTGGTTGGTATAGTGTATAGTGTGGTTGGTATAGTCTAGTGGGTTATAGTGTATAGTGTGGTTGATATAGTGTAGTAGGTTATAGTGTATAGTGAGGTTGGTATAGTGTAGTGGGTTATAGTGTATAGTGTGGTTGGTGTAGTGTAGTGGGTTATAGTGTATAGTGTGGTTGGTATAGTGTAGTGGGTTATAGTGTATAATGTGGTTGGTATAGTGTAGTGGGTTTTAGTGTGTAGTGTGGTTGGTATAGTGTAGTGGGTTATAGTGTATAGTGTGGTTGGTATAGTGTAGTGGGTTTATAGTGTATAGTGTGGTTGGTATAGTGTAGTGGGTTTATAGTGTATACTGTGAGTGGGTTATAGGTGTATTGTGTGGTTGGTGTAGTGTAGTAGGTTATAGTGTGTTAGTGTAGTGGGTTTATAGTGTATTGTGTGGTTGGTATAGTGTAGTAGGTTATAGTGTATAGTGTAGTGGGTTATAGTGTATAGTGTGGGTTGTAAATGTAAAGTGGTTATAGTGTATAGTGTGGTTGGTATAGTGTAGTGGGTTTATAGTGTATAGTGTGGTTGGTATAGTGTAGTGGGTTATAGTGTATAATGTGGTTGGTATAGTGTAGTGGGTTATTGTGTATAGTGTGGTTGGTATAGTGTAGTGGGTTATAGTGTATAGTGTGGTTGGTATAGTGTAGATGGGTTATAGTGTATAGTGTGGTTGGTATAGTGTAGTGGGTTATAGTGTATAGTGTGGTTGTGTTATAGTGTTGTGGGTTATAGTGGTATAGTGTGGTTGGTGTAGTGTAGTGGGTTATAATGTATAGTGTGGTTGGTATAGTGTAGTGGGTTATAGTGTATAATGTGGTTGGTATTTAGTGTAGTGGGTTATAGTGTATAGTGTGGTTGGTATAGTGTCAGTAGGTTATAGTGTATAGTGAGGTTGGTATAGTGTAGAGTGGGTTATAGTGTAGATAGTTTGGTTGGGTATTGTGTAGTGGGTTATAGTGTATTGTGTGGTGGTATAGTGTAGTGGTTATAGTGTATAGTGTAGTGGGTTTAAGTGTATAGTGTAGTAGGTTATAGTGTATAGTGTAGTGGGTTTATAGTGTATAATGTGGTTGGTTATAGTGTATGGGTATAGTGTCGTTGGTATAGTGTAGTGGGTTTATAGTGTATAGTGTTGTTGGTGTAGTGTAGTGGGTTATAGTGATAGTGTGGTGGTATAGTGTAGTGGGTTATAGTGTATATTGTGGCTGGTATAGTGTAGTGGGTTATCGTTATAGTGTAGTTGGTATAGTGTAGTGGTTATAGTGTTTATGGGTTTGGTATAGTGTAGTGTGGTTATAGTGTATATGTGTGGTTGGTAAGTGTAGTGGGTTATAGTGTATAGTGTGGTTGGTATAGTCTAGTGGGTTATAGTGTATAGTGTGGTGTTGAGTATAGTGTGGTGGGTGTTTATAGTGTATCGTGTGGTTGGTATAGTGTAGTGGTTATAGTGTATATGTGTGGTTTGGTATAGTTGTAGGTAATTATAGTGTATATGTTATTGGTTGGTATTGTGTAGTGGGTTTGATAGTGTATTGTGTGGTTGGTATAGTGTAGTATGTTATAGTGTATAGTGTAGTGGGTTATAGTGTATAGTGTAGTAGGTTATAGTGTATAGTGTAGTGGGTTATAGTGTATAATGTGGTTGGTATAGTGTAGTGGGTTATAGTGTATAGTGTTGTTGGTGTAGTGTAGTGGGTTATAATGTATAGTGTGGTTGGTATAGTGTAGTGGGGTTATAGTGTATAGTGTGGTTGGTATAGTGTGTGGGTATAGTGTAGTGGTTTGTATAGTGTATAGTGTGGGTTTGGTATAGTCAGTGGGTTATAGTGTATAGTGTGGTTGATATAGTGTAGTAGGTTATAGTGTATAGTAGGTTGGTATAGTGTAGTGGGCTTATAGTATATAGTGTGGTTGGTATAGATGTAGTGGTTATAGTGTATAGTGTGGTTGGTATAGTGTAGTGGGTTATAGTGTATAGTGTGGTTGGTATTAGTCTAGTGGGTTATAGTGTATAGTGTGGTTGATATAGTGTAGTAGGTTATATGTGTATAGTGAGGTTGGGTGTAGTGTAGTGTGTTATAGTGTATAGTGTGGTTGGCATAGTGTAGTGGGTTATAGTGTATAGTGGTGGTTGTATAGTGTAGTGGGTTATATGTGTTTATAGTGATAGTGTGGTTGGTATGAGTGTAGTGGGTTATAGTGTATATGTGTGTGGTTGGTATATAGTGTAAGGATTATTGTGTATAGTTTGGTTGGTATTGTGTAGTGGGTTATAGTGTATAGTGTGGTTGGGTATAGTGTAGTTGGTTATAGTGTATAGTTGTGTAGTGGGTTATAGTGTATAGGGTAGTAGTTTATAGTGTAGTTGGTGTAGTGGGTTATAGTGTAGTAGTGTGGTTGGTATAGTCGTAGTGGGTTATAGTGTATACGTGTGGTTGGTATAGTGTAGTGGGTTATAGTGTATAGTGTGTGTTGTTGGTGTAGGTGTAGTGGGTTATAATGTATAGTGTGGTTGGTATATAGTGGTAGTGGGTTATAGTGTATAATGTGGTTGGTATAGTGTAGTGGGTTATAGTGTATAGTGTGGTTGGTATAGTGTAGTGGGTTATAGTGTATAGTGTGGTTGGTATAGTGTGGTTGGTATAGTGTATAGTGTGGTTGGTATAGTCTAGTGGGTTATAGTGTATAGTGTGGTTGATATAGTGTAGTAGGTTATAGTGTATATATGTGAGGTTGGTATAGTTTAGTGGGTTTATAGTATAGTGTGGTGTGGTATAGTGTAGTGGGTTATAGTGTTATAGTGGGTTGGTGTAGTGTAGTGGGTTTTATGAGTGTAAGTGTGGTTGGTATACGTGTAGTGTGGTTATAGTGTATAATGTGGTTGGTGTAGTGTAGTGGGTTTTAGTGTGTAGTGTGGTTGGTATAGTGTAGTGGGGTTTCTCGGTATAGTGTGGTTGGTATAGTGTAGTGGGTTTATAGTGTGTATGTGTTGGTATAGTGTAGTGGGTTATAGTGTATAGTGTGGTTGGTAATAGTGATAGTGCGTTATAGTGTATAGTGAGTGGTTGGTATAGGTCTAGTGGGTTATAGTGTATAGTGTGGTTGATATAGTGTAGTAGGTTATAGTGTATAGTGAGGTTGGTGTAGTGTAGTGGGTTATAATAGTGTATAGTGTGGCTTTTGGCATAGTGTAGTGGGTTTATAGTGTATAGTGTGGTTGGTATAGTGTAGTGGGGTTAATAGTGTATAGTGTGGTTGGTATAGTGTAGTGGGTTATAAGTGTATATGTGGTTGGTATAGTGTAGTAGATTATAGTTTATAGTTTGGTTGGTATTGTGTAGTGGGTTATAGTGTATGTGTGGTTGGTATATGTGTAGTTGGTTATAGTGTATATAGTGTAGTGGGTTATAGTGTATAGTGTAGTAGTTTATAGTGTATAGTGTTGTGGTTATAGTGTATAATGTGGGTTGGTATAGTGTAGTGGGTTATAGTGTATAGTGTGGTTGGTATAGTGTAGTGGGTTATAGTGTATAGTGTTGTTGGTGTAGTGTAGTGGGTTATAATGTATAGTGTGGTTGGTAAAGTGTAGTGGGTTATAGTGTATAATGTGGTTGGTATAGTGTAGTGGGTTCTAGTTATATGTGGGTTTGGTATATGTGTAGTGGGTTATAGTGTATAGTGTGGTTGTAGTGTGTGTTTGTATAGTGTATAGTGTGGGTTGGTATAGTGTGGTTGGTATAGTGTATAGTGTGGTTGGTATAGTCTAGTGGGTTATTAGTGTATAGTGTGGGTTGATATAGTGTAGTAGGTTATAGTGTATAGTGAGGTTGGTATAGTGTAGTGGGTTATAGTGTATAGGTGTGGTTGGTATAGTGTAGTGGGTATAGTGTATAATGTGGTTTTGTATAGTGTTAGTGGGTTTTAGTGTGTAGTGTGGTTGGTATAGTGTAGTGGGTTATAGTATATAATGTGGTTGGTATAGTGTAGTGGGTTTTAGTGTGTAGTGTGGTTGGTATAGTGTAGTGGGTTATAGTGTATAGTGTGTTGGTATATGTGTAGTGGGTTATAGTGTATAGTGTGGTTGGTATAGTGTAGTGGGTTATAGTGTATAGTGTGGTTGGTATAGTGTAGTGGGTTATAGTGTATAGTGTAGTGGGTTATAGTGTATTGTGTGGTTGGTATAGTGTAGTAGGTTATAGTGTATAGTGTAGTCGGTTATAGTGTATTGTGTGGTTGGTATAGTGTAGTAGATTATAGTGTATAGTGTATAGGGGGTTATAGTGTATAGTGTTGGGTTGGTACAGTGTAGTGGGTTATAGTGTGGTATATGTGTGGTTGGTATAGTGTAGTGTGTTATAGGTGTATAGTGTGTTTGGTAATAGTGTATGGGGTTTATAGTGTATAATGTGGTTGGTATAGTGTAGTGGTTATAGTGTATAGTGTGGTTGGTATAGTGTATGTGGGTTTATAGTGTATACGTGTGGTTGTATAGTGGTAGTAGGTTATAGTGTATAGTGTGGTTGGTATAGTGTAGTGGGTAATAGTGTATAGTGTGGTTGGTGTAGTGTATGTAGGGTTATAGTGTATAGTGTGGTTTGGTGTAGTGTAGTGGGTTACTAGTGTATAATGTGGTTGGTAAAGTGTAGTGGGTGTATAGTGTATAGTGTGGTTGGTAGAGTGTAGTGTTATACGTTGTATATGTGTGGATGGTTATAGTGTAGTGGGGTATAGTGTATAGTGAGGTTGGTTATAGTGTAGTGGCGTTATAGTGTATAGTGTGTGTTGGTATATTGTAGTAGATTATAGTGTAATAGTTTGGTTGGTATTGTGTAGTGGGTTTGTAGTGTATTGTGTGGTTGGTATAGTGTAGTAGGTTATAGTGTATAGTGTAGTGGGTTTTATAGTGTATAGTGTAGTAGGTTAAAGTGTATAGTGTAAGGTGGGTTATAGTGTGTAATAATGTGGGTGGTATTGTGTAGTGGGTTTATAGTGTATAGTGTGGTTGGTATAGTGTAGTGGGTTATAGTGTATAGTGTTATTTGGTGTAGTGTATTGTTATAGTGCAGTATATGGGTGGATGGTATTGTGGAGTGGGTGTATAGGTGTATTAATGAGGTTGGTATAGTGTAGTGGGTTATAGTGTATCAGTGGTTGGTCGTGGGTATATGTGTAGTGGGTTATAGTGTATAGTGTGGTGGGTATAGGTCTAGTGGGTAATGTGTATAGTGTGGTTGATATAGTGTAGTAGGTTATTAGTGTATAGGTGGAGGTTGGTCTATAGTGTAGTGGGTTATAGTGTATAGTGGTGGATGGTATATAGTGTGAGTGGGTCTATAGTGTATGAGGGTGGTGGGTGTAGTGTAGTGGGTTATAGTGAATAGTGTGGGTTGGTATAAGTGTAGTGGGTTTTATAGTGTATACGCTGTGGGTGGGTAGTAGTGAAGTGGGTATAGTGTGTATAATGTGGTTTGGTATAGTGTAGTGGGTATTTAGTGTGTAGTGTGGTTGGTATAGTGTAGTGGGTTATAGTGTATAGTGTGGTTGGTATTGATGTAGTGGGTTATAGTGTATAGTGTGGTTGGTATAGTGTAGTGGGTTATAGTGTATAGTGTAGTGGTTTATTGTGTATTTGTGTGGTTGGTATAGTGTAGTAGTGTTACTAGTGTATAGTGTAGTGGGTGTTTATAGTGTATAGTGTGGTTGGTATAGTGTAGTGGGTTATAGTGTATAGTGTAGTGGGTTATAGTGTAGTGGGTTATAGGGTTTAGTGTGGTTGGTATAGTGTAGTGGGTTACAGTGCATAATGTGGTTGGTATAGTATAGTGGCTTATAGTGTATAGTGTGGTTGGTATAGTATAGTGGCTTATAGTGTATAGTGTGGGTTTGGTATAGTATAGTGGCTTATAGTGTATAGCGGGGTTGGTAATAGTATAGTGCTTATAGTGTATAGTGTGGTTGGGTATAGTGTAGTGGGTTATAGTGTATAGTTGTGGGTTGTATAGTGTAGTGGGTTATAGTGTAGTGGGGTTATAGGGTATAGTGGTTGTGGTATATTGTGTAGTGGGTTATAGTGTACAGTGTGGTTTGGTATAGTGTAGTGGGTATAGTGTATAAGTGTGGTTGGTATAGTGTAGTGGGTTACAGTGTATAGTGGTGGTTGGTATGGTGTAGTGGGTTATAGTGTATAGTGTAGTGGGTTATAGTGTAGTGGGTTATAGTGTATAGTGTAGTGGGTTATAGTGTAGTGGGTTATAGTGTGTAGTGTTGTTGGTATAGTGTGTAGTGTTGTTGGTATAGTGTGTAGTGTTGATGGTATAGTGTATAATGTGGTTGGCATAGTGTAATACTTCTAGCACTTCACCTACCTGTGTACATGTAAACTGTACAATATGTGCCACATCAAGCAAATGAGTCACGATTTTTAAGTTTCAGTATCCAGGTTTTGTATGGTATGCGGAGCAGCTCTGGTTTCTCCAGCTCCCACTTCTCTGTCACATTATGATGTCACATAGTATTTGATGTTTTTAAAGCTGTTGAGTGATATTAGTCCGAGCACAGCTTACAGGAAAAGCTGCTTTCAATCAAAAAGCCCTTCAGGTACCTGTTATTCGTTTTTCAGGAGATGTTTCTACAGTAATGTTTAAACTTGCATGAAAACGGGCAGAGTATACGGTCGCTGTCCAATGAAAAACAAAAACTTCAAAACTACAAATTTACAGGGGAGACCAAAAACATACTTCACTTTAATGACTTCACTTTCAAGCTATTTTGTAGCGTTTCTATTGGTCCGTCTTCACATAAGCCACATACTGCAAGCTTAACCCTTTCATCTTTGAGAGGGAGAAGAACATCAGGCTTCACTGTGAGAATAGAGCTCAGTTTGTCTGAGAAGGATGGTGTGAGTGGATCAGACACAGCAGTGCTGCCGCTCAGTGTCACTGGTGGACTGAGAATCGTCCACCAACCAAAACTATCCAGACAACAGTGTTCTGTGGGCGGCGTCCTGTGTCCACTGATGAAGGACTAGAGGAACACAAACTGTGCAGCAGCAGATGAGCTACTGTCTCTGACTTTACATCTACAAGGTGGACCAGCAAGTAGTAGGAGTGTCTAGTAGAGTGGACAGTGAGTGGACACAGTGTTTAAACACACACCTCCCTAATAGTATCTGCTCTGTGGTGGTCCTGTGGGGGTCCTGATCATTAAAGAACAGAGTAATAAAGTATACAGAGAATCAGATGAACTACAGTCTGTAAGTGTAGGTCCTGTATGGTCAGTGGAGCTGATACAGTGGACAGTGAGTGGAGATACAGGGAGGTGGTTTTAGTGTCTCTGTATTGTGAGTCCATCCAATGTAACTCATATCGTCGCTGCCCAATGAAAAACAAGTATCACTGAAACGGTAACTTTACAGGAGAGGACAAAAACTGTCTTAACTTTCAATGTAAGTCAATGGCACCAGAATTTTCACCAAGCTATTTTGGAGAATTTCTATTGGTCGGTTCATAATGCAATTTTCACACCATGTAAATTACTGCCGTCTTGTTCAAATGATGTAGAAAAATAAAAATGGACCTCAAAATGAAAATGCATGTTTTTCTCTAGGCAGTGCTGATATAGCCAACATATCTGTTTATATTTATCACAGAAGCATCTGCTAATGTTTCCGCAGCCTGTATAATTTTTTCCCTACATCAACATATATAACATAATATAACATAACATCAGAGCATATGTTGATGATGTTTATTTATTTTATTTATTTTATCTATTTATTTCGGACTATGTTGTTTTAAGCTGTGTGTAATGAGGCAGACAGGGATTTGTGGTGTTTCGTGATGAAGCAGAGCGCAGAGCTCCATGCGTTCACCTCTCATACCACTACAGCACTATCTGGCCGGGATTGGATTTCCGTGGAAGTGCTGGCCTAAGGGGAAACGGTGATGTGTGAATAGGCACCGCTAGGCTTTCGGAAAGAAAAGCGCAGAGAAATCTGAGCTACTCGACTACGGGCTCGGCCGAGCTGCATACAGGTCCGCAAACTTAGCCTGTTAATTGAGAAGAGTTCGGCTTGCTGGCTGGAAAGATGGCTAATATCAATAATGTAGGCATCGAGAACTTTTAACTGTTATGTGAGGAAACTGTGGTCAAAATTAATCCAAGATATGGAGACTTCAGTGGTTCTTGGAGAGGGATCATCTGTTGCAGTAGAGCCTGGATTAGCTCCCATTAGGGCAGAGCGAGGTATAGTTTGTTAATTGTTACTGAGATGTTGTGCCTTTGCATATAGGGATTGGGCTGCAGAGGACTGGGGTAAAGTTATGTTCTCTGAAGAAGCCCCTTCAGACTGTCTAGAAAAATTATTGTCTGGAGAAGAAAAGGTAAGCACTACCTTCACACCATCATAACAGTGAAGCATCTAGAGACCATTCACGTGTGGGGTTGCTTCTCATCCAGGTGAGTGGGTTAGCTCAAAATTGGGCCCAAGATCACTCCCATGAATAAGGAATGATATCAAAACATCCTCCAAGAGCATCTTCTCCCAATGATCCAGGAGCTATTTAGAGAGGAACAGTGCTTTCTCCAGCATGATGGAGCTTAAGGCAAAGGTGACAACCAAGTGGCTCAGTGAACAAAACACTGACATTTTGGTCCATGGCCAGGAAACCCGGATCTCCATCCCATCGAGAACCTACGGTCAGTCCTCAAAAAGAGATTCAAGATTTTACCCAGAAGCTGATCTCCAGCGAACTGTAAAAGTCTTGAAGAAGAAGGTCAGTATGAAGTCTTTGCTTACACTGGATGGGTTTGTCAATAAAACGTTAACACACGTATGGAATGTAATGAAAGATGGTAAAGTTGTGTAATGTTAGAAATGTTAGAAACTCTCCCAGCTAGTGAGGTTAACAGGAAACAGGTGAGTAACATGACTGAGTATATAAGAGCATCTCAGAGAGGCGGAGTCAATGCCCAGAGAGGCGGAGTCTTTCAGAGGAGGGGGAGGGGTCAGCAATCTGTGAAAGACTAGAGCAGTTTTACTATTTTACTATTACAAATTACTATTTTCAGGTTAGTTGGATTCAAATTCAAATAATTTGCACATCATTACATCCAGTTTTTTTAATTTACAGTTGACGCAGCAATGTTTTTTAAAATAATGAAATAGTATAAAACCTGTATAATAAATGTGTATTTTTTAATTGAACAGAAATCATTACACAGACAGACAGACTGACTGCAGGTTAGACAGAGAGACAGATTTTTAGATAAAGAGATAGACTACAGATAGATAGATAGATAGTCAGACAGACAGACAGACAGACAGAACAAAGACAGATAGATAGATAGATAGATAGATAGATAGATAGATAGATAGACAGACAGACTGTAGGATAGATATATAGATAGATTGGAGGATAGATAGATAGAGAGATAGATAGATAGATAGATAGATAGATAGATAGATAGATAGATAGACGGTAGGATAGATATATAGATAGATAGATAGACAGACAGATAGACAGACACACACAGATAGATAGATAGATAGATAGACAGACAGACTGTAGGATAGATATATAGATAGATTGGAGGATAGATAGATAGATAGATAGATAGATTGGAGGATAGATAGATAGATAGATAGATAGATAGATAGATAGATAGATAGATAGATAGATAGATAGTCTGTACGATAGATGTATAGATAGACTGGAGGATAGATAGACAGATAGACTGTAGGATAGATATATAGATAGACTGGAGGATAGATAGATAGATAGATAGACAGACAGATAGACAGACACACACAGATAGATAGATAGATAGATAGATAGATAGATAGATAGATAGATAGTCTGTACGATAGATATATAGATAGACTGGAGGATAGATAGACAGATAGACTGTAGGATAGATATATAGATAGACTGGAGGATATATAGATAGATAGACAGACAGATAGACAGACACACACAGATAGATAGATAGATAGATAGATAGATAGATAGATAGATAGATAGATAGATAGATAGTCTGTACGATAGATGTATAGATAGACTGGAGGATAGATAGACAGATAGACTGTAGGATAGATATATAGATAGATTGGAGGATAGATAGATAGATAGATAGATTGGAGGATAGATAGATAGATAGATAGATAGATAGATAGATAGATAGATAGATAGACGGTAGGATAGATATATAGATAGATAGATAGACAGACAGATAGACAGACACACACAGATAGATAGATAGATAGATAGATAGATAGATAGATAGATAGTCTGTACGATAGATGTATAGATAGACTGTAGGATAGATATATAGATAGACTGTAGGATAGATATATAGATAGACTGGAGGATAGATAGATAGATAGATAGATAGATAGATAGATAGATAAATGTATTGTACTAATACAAGTTAAACAGAGAAACATGACTTTCAATATGTATTTTTTTAATATAGAAGGTCATTTTTAGCGTTGTTTATGATTCTCACCGTCACAAAACTTAAGAAGTGAAGTGACGCAGTACGTCTGTGCAGTCGTGTCACAAAATAAACCAACACCAGGAGGACCAGAAGAGATCAGTTCTCCGCACCGCTCCCAAAAACTGCTTTCACACTCGACCAAACACACAAAACCTCCCTCAGCGAGCAGTCCTGCGTCAGGAAAACGTCCCCAGTTCTCCATAATACACACCAACCCACTACACCCCCTCACACTTCTCTTCCTCACACTTCTCCTCTGCTGCCATTAAAATAAACCTGCTGGAGGAGAAAGGAAGGAGTGTTGGAGGTGTTTCTGCAGCGCCTTCGGAATTACAAATGCCCTGTCGTCATGTTCTCGACCGGGACTTCTCAGAAATGATCCAGGGGCTGAAAAAAGAGGCTTTTAAGTGCGTAATGGTATCACCTCCAGATCATTTGCCTCCTTAGACTCCGCTGCCTAAAAGTAACCGTAGAATACGGCAGTGAATCAATAGTGAAATTATCTATTTTGCCTCCCTATTCTTGTCTTACATTATCTGCAGTGTAAGCTCCTGTTTTAGGAGCCGTTGGCAGGACGGATGGCTGCGCTGTGAGGAGATGGAGTAGCTGGGATTAGAATGTTTTAGTGGTGAACACTAAGTAGTTCATGTATCTCTGTTAAGTGGTCAGTACAGTCTGATACAGTACAGTCTGTTCACCACAGGCAGCTTCATCTCATAGACCCCCCCCCACCACCACCACCACCACCAACATCTCATCCTCCCACCCTGATGGCCATTCTAACCCTTTTCCTTTCTCCTACTTTGGGTCGTAACAGACAGTGGTGCTTAAAAGTTTGTGAGCCCTTTAGAATGTTCTATATTTCTACACAAATTTGACCCAGAAGTTCATCAGATTTCAGAAGTCCTGAAAGTAATGATCCTATATATACACACCAATGAACCATAACATTAAACCACCTCCTGGTATCTCCACTCACTGTCCACTGTATCAGCTCCACTGACCATACAGGACCTCCACTCACTGTCCACTGTATCAGCTCCACTGACCATACAGGACCTCCACTCACTGTCCACTGTATCAGCTCCACTGACCATACAGGACTCCACTCACTGTCCACTGTATCAGCTCCACTGACCATACAGGACTCCACTCACTGTCCACTGTATCAGCTCCACTGACCATACAGGACCTCCACTCACTGTCCACTGTATCAGCTCCACTGACCATACAGGACCTCCACTCACTGTTCCACTGTATCAGCTCCACTGACCATACAGGACCTCCACTCACTGTCCACTGTATCAGCTCAACTGACCATACAGGACCTCCACTCACTGTCCACTGTATCAGCCTCCAACTGACCATACAGGACCTCCACTCACTGTCCACTGTATCAGCTCCACTGACCATACAGGACCTACACTCACTGTCCACTGTATCAGCTCAACTGACCATACAGGACCTACACACACTGTCCACTGTATCAGCTCCACTGGACCATTACAGGACCTCCACTCACTGTCCCACTGTATCAGCTCCACTGACCATACAGGACCCCACTTACAGACTGTAGTTCATCTGATTCTCTGTATACTTTATTACTCTGTTCTTTAATGATCAGGACCCCCACAGGACCACCACAGAGCAGATACTATTGGGGAGGTGGATCATTCTCAGCACTGCAGTGACACTAACGTGGTGCTGGTGTGAGTAGATCAGACACAGCAGTGCTGCAGCTGCTGGAGTGTTTAAACACCTCAGTGTCACTGCTGGACTGAGAATCACCCACCAACCAAAACTATCCAGACAGCAGTGTCCTGTGGGCGGTGTCCTGTGTCCACTGATGAAGAACTAGAGGAACACAAACTGTGCAGATGAGCTACTGTTTCTGACTTTACATCTACAAGATAAAATTAGAATCAGGTGTTTTCAGTCAATGGGATGATGATCAGGTGTGAGTCCTGTGATCTGTAACAGTCTGATCTCCACAACACGCGTTTGTGGAAGTGTATCAGCACCAACACAGGACCTTCTGAGGAACCTCAGGCTGGAAATAGTTACAAAACCATCTCTAAAGAGCTTGCACTCCACAAATGGAGCATATTCAGGACCCTCGTTACCCTCCCCAGGAGTGGTCCACCAACAAAGATCACTCCAAGAGTGAAGCGTGTAATAGTCTGTGAGGTGACAAAGGAACCAAGCATAACTTCTAAGTCACTAAAGTCCTCTCTCACATGGACTAGTGTTGATGTTCATGAGTCTACCATCAGGGGAACACTGAGCAACTATCTATCTATCTATCTATCTATCTATCTATCTATCTATCTATCTATCTATCTATCTATCTATCTATCTATCTATCTATCTATCTATCTATCTATCTATCTATCTATCTATCTATCTATCTATCTATCTATCTATCTATCTATCTATCTATCTATCTATCTATCTATCTAGTAAAAACAGTCCAAACAACAACAAATAAACAATAATAAAGTGAAAATAAGCTTGAATATATACATTATATATATATTTGTATATAAGGGAATATACAAAACATACACAAGATATAAACAGAGAAGATCATCGGGGTCTCTCTCCCCTCCATCATGCACATCTACACCACAGGCTGCATCCCGCAAAGCCACCAGCAGTGTGGACCACCCCATCCATCCCTCACGCAGACTTCACTGCTGCCATCCGGCAGAGGGTACCGGAGCATCTGTGCCATCACTGCCAGACTCACATTAGATTTGAATGCCCCCTCACACACATACTGTACACTCACATACACACACACACACACACACATCTTTTGACGCTGTACTTGCACTATCTGGAACATTGCTGTTAACACTGTTTACTCTAGTACTTCCTCAGTAACTGCTGTGTGTATGTATGTTATCTGACTGCGTAAACTCTCAGATCACAGTATATTAAATATCTCTGCCCTTAATTCCACTACCTCATGTTCAGTAACGAGGTCTGGGTCGGTGCTGCACTGTCCTCTCTGTTTACTGTCTGTCTGCGTCTAATGTCTGATTCATTTATTGTATTTATTGTTTCTAGTTTAGTTCTTTTGTTTGCACACTTACAGCTGCACGTTTGCACTTTGTACTGTTTTTGTTCCACATTGCACTGTAATTTCAGTCCTCTGTGTACTTGTAGCCAGAAGATTGCTGAAGCAATGTTTTATGAAGTGCAAAATAGATCTTTTTGGTTTAAACGATAAGCGTTAAGTGTGGAGAAAGGAAAAGCCTGCATTCCATCCTCTCTGTGAAACATGGTGGTGGTAGTATCAGGTTTGGGCCTGTTTTGCTGGGCAGTCATTGTTGGACCAATGAAAACTAAATTATGGCAGCAAATTCTAAAGGAAAATATCAGGACGTCTGTCGGTGAGCTGAATCTCAATAGAATGCAGCAAGCCAACGACCCTACATGTACAAGCTGTTCTACCAAAGACGGTAGAAGAATAAAGTTAATGTTTGGAGCGACCAAGTCAATGTCCAGACCTTAATCCTATAGAAATGTTGTGGAAGGACCTGAAGTGAACAGTTAACCCACCAACATCCCAAAGTTGGAGCTGTTCTGTTGGGAGGAACGGGATAAAAGTCTTCCAAGCTGATGTTTGGGATGGACCAACACTTACAGAGAAGCAGATACTGAGAACAAAGGTTCACATGCTTTTACCCTCTCAGATATAAAATACTAGATCATTTTCTTAAATAAATAAATAACCCAGTCTAATATATTTGTCTCATTTGTTTAATTTGGTTCTATGTATCTACTTTTAGGCCTTTTTTATTCAAATGTTTGTAGAAAAATCAAAAAATTTTTAGGGTTCCCTAACTTTCTAGGTCCCTAACTTTTTGGCAGGACTAAGGTAGTAGTACTGTTTCCGTTGAAATGCCTTTGAGGCAATGATATGCCTAGTGGTCAACCTGGAAGGTGTCTTTTCAAGGTCAGTTCCAGCACCAATAGGAAAAAAATGGCTTACACTATCTTACTGTGGCTACCAGACGTGAAGAATATTCCCAAAGATAGTTTCAGCTCAGTCTGTGCAAAGCAAGACATCAAAGTGTTGACGCGAAAAGAAAAAGAAAGTGTATAAGACTGATTAAAGAAGAGCCACTTTCTCCTCGTGGGAATATTTTGCCTTGTAAGATGATAAAGCAAGAATGTTATCATTGATCAATATTGGCTTAGGTAACTACAATGAATTCCAGGATCATAGACTCACCTTCCAGAGAGGAATAATGGAAATTCTGCTCATGTGAGCTGCATTTGAGGTCTGAGTGATTATCGTATTTGGTTAGCACATATCTGCTCGATAACATTTAATTCTTATCAAAGGACAAACTGTGTGCTCAGCCGCGATATTAAACCCACTACATACAAGTTTCTGTTCGGGCTTCGCTTATCGAGCGCCTATCGCTTGAGAACTCTGCTTGTTTTTGTGTCTCAAGGGACCAACGAGTTAACTTTCCCAGGTGTAGTACAGGTGAGCGCCAGGCATTGCAAATAACTTTGTCATTGTTTACATCTACTCCCAATCTGCCGTCCTGCCAGTAGTACTGGACGTCAGTATTAAACTCTATACAATACAAAGTCTTTTATCTATGATGGGTTTTTAAGAGCCTTTGATCAAGAACATGTTTTTAGATCTCTAGGAAAGGTGGTAGTGAAGTCTTGCATGGCTTTGCACCACCTAATCATAGCTCCTGGTCTTCAGGCTTTCCTCTATGGGTGGCAGGTCTTTTAGTGTTGCTGCCCACCACCTCCTCCCACCCTCTGGAACTTCTTACCTGCTTCTGTTTGATGATCTTTCTCTCTTTCCATCTTCAAAGCTCAGCTAAAAACCTTTACTTTGAATATTTCCATTCCCTCTGATCTGTTTTACTGCAATTGTAAATGAGAACTTTAAAAAAGAAGGAAGAAGCGTATTTAACTTTCAATGGAAGTCAATGGAACCAGACGTCTTTCCAACCAACTTTGGGCCATTCGTGATGCAATTTACACACAATGTAATCAGTATTCTGGCTTCATAACAGCTGCCATTCTGCTTTACGCTCTTTAAAGGAATCTGCAGGGCTGCTTTTCCACCCCTCCAACAATCAGTCTTAGGAGTAGAGATGGACTGAGCAGCATTTTTGAGGCCGACGCCGATCACATTTCAGCGCGATTGGCCGATAGCCGATACCGATCAAGGGCGGGGCTATATTCCACGGCAGGGCTTCATATTATTAGTGCAAGCAAGTCATGAAACATGGTCTAAACTGGTTTATTATCATTTTTAAGGAGCTCATATAAAACAGTATAATATTTTAACTAAATTAGAAGTTGGTCTATGTGGGAGTAAACCGCTTGATAAGCTCCAGAAGAGCCACATCTGAAAAGTATCTCTACTAGGAACAGCAGAGCGCGGATCCAGGTGGAACATTAAGCAGCAGAATGAACGTCTTCTACAGCCGAGAAGAGCTGCTTATCTAGAACTATAAACTCAATCACTCTGGCTGTGGTTCTTTAGCTCTCTGGCTGTTGCTGCTGCTGTTCTGTTCGTACCGGTCAGATCTGGTCTGCACGGGGTTCTGGGTTCTCTGGGTGTACTCTGAAGTGTGTATCAGATTAGTGTGTTAAATGTCTTTGTCTTGGTTTCCGCGAGATACTCTGATGTTACTAATTTTACTGATGTTATAAACTGTCCTGAATGAGTCTGAGTTACATACAGTAACAAACTGCCAGACGGTGAACGCCTTAAACTGTTCTGGCGAGGCCGCTGCTTTAGTCAGTCTATGGAAAATGAAAGGGTATGTATTTCCACCTAGTGGTTCAGATAGGAATTGCAGGGAGCTGGTCGGAGGGCTC
Source organism: Megaleporinus macrocephalus (assembly GCA_021613375.1). Lineage (NCBI taxonomy): Eukaryota > Metazoa > Chordata > Actinopteri > Characiformes > Anostomidae > Megaleporinus > Megaleporinus macrocephalus. The sequence continues at coordinate 3,668,678 of CM038725.1, read as the reverse complement.
CTCTTCCTGGATGAAGCGCTAGCTGGAAATACAGAAATTAGGCTCATTTGTTTAACGTCATCGATCGGCTCTCAGATCGGCTAAATTGGAGAAATATCGGCCGATCACATATTTTGATTAAAAATTGTCTGATACTAATACATGGCTGATAGATCTTTCTATCTCTACTTAGGAGTTGGTTGTATTTTCACAGTCCAGGTTTTTTCTATTTAATTCAAGTTTATTAGTGCAGCACAGTTGCAACTTATATATCCCCTAATTAAGCAAGTCAGAGCAAGACCAACTCCCTCAAGACTGGAGGAAGAAACCTTGCGAGGAACCAAGACTCACAATGAGAGAGCCAACCTCGTCTCAGGAAGAGATAGAGATTAGTTCTGCTCAGGATTCCGCCCAAATTGTGTTCTCTGAAAGTCGTGACTGTGAGATTCACTGCAAAATAAACCGTAAACAACTTGTAGCTGAATGCTGTAACGAGAGTGTTGACCGTCACCTCATGTGCTCTGAAGGCTCCAGCTCATCCAGCCATGAGAGCCAGGTGATGCTTGTTGCTGGATTTGGGGGAAGAACATGCTTTTCCATTTAAATGACGAGCAATGAGCCAGTAAATATACTGAGGAACACGACGGGCGCAATAAGCGACTGCTTCTTGAAGAAACTAGCGGGGCAGATCACGCCTCTGGTTAATCCTATCTCGGGGTCCATCTTTTGTGAGAGGTGTTGCGAGCTAGCGGGGAGGAAGAAAGGAATTGGCGCTCGCTGCGGTAGATTCAACGTGCCAGTCACGAAGGCGAGTAATCGGAGCTCAGCTTTCAGAAGACGTCGATAATAAAGCGATGTTTGGTAAACACCCTCATCCCTCCGATGGCTGACATCTAATCTGATCAGGCCGCGTTATCGCCCACACCCTGCCTGGGCCTACCTGGGCTGTGATTATCTGATGAACCGCCATCAGCCCCCATAGGAGGATGAAAAGGTGAAACAGAGATGTAACACTCGGCAGAGAATGCAGGGCCTTGATTTCGGAACATCTGTGCCAGTCGCAGGGAAGGAGGCGCAAGCACACATGAGCGCTTCTCCTCCTCCTCCTCCTTCTCCTTCTCCTTCTCCTCGGCTCTGTGGGGATTACAGTTACAGTCCCGGACAAAGAAACACTGTGAAGGAGATTAATCTCCGTGTATGTGTCATACATGCTCGCATCAGATGTTTTGAAATCTAACAGGAAGGTGAACAGGCAGCTCCGGCTCCAGGAGCTTTGAAGCTGTCAGTCAAGGCCCTCGTCCCCGGACATGAAAGACGCCTGAATAGGATCGATCTGGACCATATCAGACTCAGCTTTTAGATCAGACTGATATCTGGAACGTTGGAGAGAATATTATTTGCGTTCCTCGTAAGCGCTTGTGCGTGTAGTTGGTTGCTCGTACTACACTCCTACATCAAAGCAACAAAGCTGAGTCTAAACTTTCACTGATCGAGGTTAGTGTAGAGTCAGCTGTGTGTGTGTAGTGTTACTGCTACAGAGGTTAGTGTAGAGTCGGCTGTGTGTGTGTAGTGTTACTGCTGCTACAGAGGTTAGTGTAGAGTTGGCTGTGTGTGTGTGTAGTGTTACTGCTGCTACAGAGGTTAGTGTAGAGTTGGCTGTGTGTGTGTAGTGTTTACTGCTGCTACAGAGGTTAGGTGTAGAGTCGGCTGTGTGTGTGGTAGTGTTTACTGCTGCTACAGAGGTTAGTGTAGAGTCGGTTGTGTGTGTGTAGTGTTACTGCTGCTACAGAGGTTATTGTAGAGTCGGCTGTGTGTGTGTAGTGTTAACTGCTGCTACAGAGGTTAGTGTAAGTCGGCTGTGTGTGTGTAGTGTTACTGCTACAGAGGTTAGTGTAGAGTCGGCTGTGTGTGTGTAGTGTTACGGCTGCTACAGAGGTTAGTGTAGAGTCGGCTGTGTGTGGTAGTGTTACTGCTGCTACAGAGGTTAGTGTAGAGTCGGGCTGTGTGTGTGTAGTGTTACTGCTGCTACAGAGGTTAGTGTAGAGTCGGCTGTGTGTGTGTAGTGTTACTGCTGCTACAGAGGTTAGTGGTAGAGTCCGGCTGTGTGTGTGTAGTGTTACTGCTACAGAGGTTAGTGTAGAGCCGACTGTGTGTGTGTAGTGTTACTGCTGCTACAGAGGTTAGTGTAGAGTCGGCTGTGTGTGTAGTGTTACTGCTACAGAGGTTAGTGTAGAGTCGGCTGTGTGTGTGTGTAGTGTTACTGCTGCTACAGAGGTTAGTGTAGAGTCGGCTGTGTGTGTGTAGTGTTACTGCTACAGAGGTTAGTGTAGAGTCGTCTGTGTGTGTGTAGTGTTACTGCTACAGAGGTTAGTGTAGAGTCGGCTGTGTATGTGTAGTGTTACTGCTACAGAGGTTAGTGTAGAGTCGGCTGTGTGTGTGTAGTGTTACTGCTACAGAGGTTAGTGTAGAGTCGGCTGTGTGTGTGTAGTGTTACTGCTACAGAGGTTAGTGTAGAGTCGGCTGTGTGTGTGTAGTGTTACTGCTACAGAGGTTAGTGTAGAGTCGGCTGTGTGTGTAGTGTTACTGCTGCTACAGAGGTTAGTGTAGAGTCGGCTGTGTGTGTGTAGTGTTACTGCTGCTACAGAGGTTAGTGTAGAGTCGGCTGTGTGTGTGTAGTGTTACTGCTACAGAGGTTAGTGTAGAGTCGGCTGTGTGTGTGTAGTGTTACTGCTACAGAGGTTAGTGTAGAGTCAGCTGTGTGTGTGTAGTGTTACTGCTACAGAGGTTAGTGTAGAGTCGGCTGTGTGTGTGTAGTGTTACTGCTGCTACAGAGGTTAGTGTAGAGTGCTGTGTGTGTGTAGTGTTACTGCTGCTACAGAGGTTAGTGTAGAGTTGGCTGTGTGTGTGTAGTGTTACTGCTGCTACAGAGGTTATTGTAGAGTCGGCTTTGTGTAAGTAGAGTTATTGCTACAGTGGTTAGTGTAGAGTTGGTTGTGTGTGTAGTGGTACTGCTGCTACAGAGGTTATTGTAGAGTCGGATGTGTGTGTGTAGTGTTACTGCTGCTACAGAGGTTAGTGTAGAGTCGGCTGTGTGTGTGTAGTGTTACTGCTACAGAGGTTAGTGTAGAGTCGGCTGTGTGTGTGTAGTGTTACTGCTGCTACAGAGGTTAGTGTAGAGTCGGCTGTGTTTGTGTAGGTGTTACTGCGGCTACAGAGTATTAGGTGTAGAGGTCTGCTGTGTGTGTGTAGTGTTACTTGCTACAGAGTATAGTTGTAGAGTCCGAGCTCTGTGTTGTTTGTAGTGTTACTGCTGCTACAGAGGTTAGTGTAGAGTCGGCTGTGTGTGTGTAGTTGTTACTGCGCGCTACAGAGGTTAGTGTAGAGTCGGCTTGTGTGTGTGTGTAGTGTTAGCTTGCTCGCTACAGAGGTTAGTGTATGAGTCGGCTTGTGTGGTGTGTAGAGTGTGTAACTGCTGCTACAGAGGTTAGTGTAGAGTCAGGCTGTGTGTGGTGTAGTGTTACAGCTGCTACAGAGGTTAGTGTAGAGGTCGCTGTGTTGTGTGGTAGTTGTTACCTGCTATCAGAGGTTAGTGTAGAGTCGGCTGTTGTATGTGTAAGTGTTACTGCTGCTACAGAGGTTAGTGTAGAGTCAGCTGTGTGTGTGTAGTGTGTACTGCATACAGGAGGTTAGGTGTAGAGTCGGCTGTGTATGTGTGTAGTGTTTAGCTGCTACAGAGGTTAGTGTAGAGTCGCTGTGTGTGTGTAGTGTTACTGCTACAGAGGTTAGTGTAGAGTCGGCTGTGTGTGTGTAGTGTTACTGCTACAGAGGTTAGTGTAGAGTCGGCTGTGTGTGTGTAGTGTACTGCTGCTACAGAGGTTAGTGTAGAGTCGGCTGTGTGTGTAGTGTTACTGCTGCTACAGAGGTTAGTGTAGAGTCGGCTGTGTGTGTGTAGTGTTACTGCTACAGAGGTTAGTGTAGAGTCGGCTGTGTGGTGTAGTGTTACTGCTACAGAGGTTAGTGTAGAGTCGGCTGTGTGTGTGTAGTGTTACTGCTGCTACAGAGGTTAGTGTAGAGTCGGCTGTATGTGTGTGTAGTGTTACTGCTGCTACAGAGGTTAGTGTAGAGTCGGCTGTGTGTGTGTGTAGTGTTACTGCTGCTACAGAGGTTAGTGTAGAGTCGCTGTGTGTGTGTAGTGTTACTGCTGCTACAGAGGTTAGTGTAGAGTCGGCTGTGTGTGTGTAGTGTTACTGCTGCTACAGAGGTTAGTGTAGAGTCGGCTGTGTGTGTGTGTAGTGTTACTGCTGCTACAGAGGTTAGTGTAGAGTCGGCTGTGTGTGTGTAGTGTTACTGCTGCTACAGAGGTTAGTGTAGAGTCGGCTGTGTGTGTGTAGTGTTACTGCTACAGAGCTTAGTGTAGAGTCGGCTGTGTGTGTGTAGTGTTACTGCTACAGAGGTTAGTGTAGAGTCGGCTGTGTGTGTGTAGTGTTACTGCTACAGAGGTTAGTGTAGAGTCGGCTGTGTGTGTGTAGTGTTACTGCTGCTACAGAGGTTAGTGTAGAGTCGGCTGTATGTGTGTATAGTGTTACTGCTGCTACAGAGGTTAGTGTAGAGTCGGCTGTGTGTGTGTGTAGTGTTACTGCTGCTACAGAGGTTAGTGTAGAGTCGGCTGTGTGTGTGTAGTGTTACTGCTGCTACAGAGGTTAGTGTAGAGTCGGCTGTGTGTGTGTAGTGTTACTGCTGCTACAGAGGTTAGTGTAGAGTCGGCTGTGTGTGTGTGTAGTGTTACTGCTGCTACAGAGGTTAGTGTAGAGTCGGCTGTGTGTGTGTAGTGTTACTGCTGCTACAGAGGTTAGTGTAGAGTCGGCTGTGTGTGTGTAGTGTTACTGCTACAGAGCTTAGTGTAGAGTCGGCTGTGTGTGTGTAGTGTTACTGCTACAGAGGTTAGTGTAGAGTCGTCTCTGTGTGTGTGTAGTGTTACTGCTGCTACAGAGGTTAGTGTAGAGTCGGCTGTGTGTGTGTGTAGTGTTACTGCTGCTACAGAGGTTAGTGTAGAGTCGGCTGTATGTGTGTGTAGTGTTACTGCTGCTACAGAGGTTAGTGTAGAGTCGGCTGTGTGTGTGTGTGTAGTGTTACTGCTGCTACAGAGGTTAGTGTAGAGTCAGCTGTGTGTGTGTAGTGTTACTGCTGCTACAGAGGTTAGTGTAGAGTCGGCTGTGTGTGTAGTGTTACTGCTGCTACAGAGGTTGTGAAGAGTCGGTGTGTGTGTCGTAGTGTTACTGCTGCTACAGAGGTTAGTGTAGAGTCGGCTGGTGTGTGTGTAGTGTTACTGCTCACAGAGGTTAGTGTAGAGGTCGGCTGTGTATGTGTAGTGTTTACAGCTGCTACAGAGGTTAGTGTAGAGTCCGGCTGTGTTGTGTAGTGTTACTGCTACAGAGCTTAGATGTAGAGTCGGCTGTGTGTGTGTAGTGTTACTGCCCACAGAGGTTACGTGTAGAGTCGTCTGTGTGTGTGTAGTGTTACTGCTTGCCTCACAGAGGTTAGTGTAGAGTCGGCTGTGTGTGTGTGTAAGTGTTACTGCTGCTACAGAGGTTAGTGTAGAGTCGGCTGATGTGTGTGTAGTGTTACTGCTGCTACATGAGGTTAGTGTAGAGTCGGCTGTGTGTGTGTAGTGTTACTGCATGCACAGAGGTTAGTGTAGAGTCGTCTGTGTGTGTGTGTAGTGTTCACTGCTACACGAGGTTCAGTGTAGAGTCGGTGTGTGTGGTGTGAGTGTTACAGCTGCTACAGAGGTTAGTGGTAGAGTTCGGCTGTATGTTTGTGTAGTGTTATGCTGCAACAGAGGTATAGAGTCGAGTGGCTGATGTGTGGGTGAGTAGTAGTTACTGCAGATACAGAAGGTTCGTGTGTAGAGTCGTCGTGGTGTGGTGTGTAGTGTTATGTGCTACAGCAGTTACGTGTAGAGTCGGTGTGTGTGGTGTAGTGGTTACTGCTGCTACAGAGGTTATTGTCGGCGTCGGCTGTGTGTGTGTTGTAGTGTTACTGTGCTACCAGCGGATCGTGTTAGATAGAGACTGCTGTGTGTGTGTAGTGTTACTGTGTACAGAGGTATAGTGTAGAGTCGGCTGGTGTGTGGTGTAGTGTTTATGCTACAGGCGGTAGTGTAGAGTCGGTGTGGGTGTGAGTAGTGTTGACTGCTACAGAGGTTAGTGTAGAGTGGTGTGTGAGTGTAGAAGTGTTACTGCTACAGAGTGTTAGTGTAGAGTCGGCAGTGTGTGTGTAGTGTTACTGCTGCTACAGAGGTTAGTGTAGAGTCGGCTGTGTGTGTGTGTGTAGTGTTACTGCTGCTACAGAGGTTAGTGTAGAGTCGGCTGTGTGTGTGTGTAGTGTTACTGCTGCTACAGAGGTTAGTGTAGAGTCAGCTGTGTGTGTGTAGTGTTACTGCTGCTACAGAGGTTAGTGTAGAGTCGGCTGTGTGTGTGTGTAGTGTTACTGCTGCTACAGAGGTTAGTGTAGAGTCGGCTGTGTGTGTGTAGTGTTACTGCTGCTACAGAGGTTAGTGTAGAGTCGGCTGTGTGTGTGTAGTGTTACTGCTGCTACAGAGGTTAGTGTAGAGTCGGCTGTGTGTGTGTAGTGTTACTGCTGCTACAGAGGTTAGTGTAGAGTCGGCTGTGTGTGTGTAGTGTTACTGCTACAGAGGTTAGTGTAGAGTCGGCTGTGTGTGTGTAGTGTTACTGCTGCTACAGAGGTTAGTGTAGAGTCGGCTGTGTGTGTGTAGTGTTACTGCTGCTACAGAGGTTAGTGTAGAGTCGGCTGTATGTGTGTGTAGTGTTACTGCTGCTACAGAGGTTAGTGTAGAGTCGGCTGTGTGTGTGTGTAGTGTTACTGCTGCTACAGAGGTTAGTGTAGAGTCGGCTGTGTGTGTGTAGTGTTACTGCTGCTACAGAGGTTAGTGTAGAGTCGGCTGTGTGTGTGTAGTGTTACTGCTGCTACAGAGGTTAGTGTAGAGTCGGCTGTGTGTGTGTAGTGTTACTGCTGCTACAGAGGTTAGTGTAGAGTCGGCTGTGTGTGTGTAGTGTTACTGCTGCTACAGAGGTTAGTGTAGAGTCGGCTGTGTGTGTGTAGTGTTACTGCTACAGAGCTTAGTGTAGAGTCGGCTGTGTGTGTGTAGTGTTACTGCTACAGAGGTTAGTGTAGAGTCGGCTGTGTGTGTGTAGTGTTACTGCTACAGAGGTTAGTGTAGAGTCGGCTGTGTGTGTGTAGTGTTACTGCTGCTACAGAGGTTAGTGTAGAGTCGGCTGTATGTGTGTGTAGTGTTACTGCTGCTACAGAGGTTAGTGTAGAGTCGGCTGTGTGTGTGTGTAGTGTTACTGCTGCTACAGAGGTTAGTGTAGAGTCGGCTGTGTGTGTGTAGTGTTACTGCTGCTACAGAGGTTAGTGTAGAGTCGGCTGTGTGTGTGTAGTGTTACTGCTGCTACAGAGGTTAGTGTAGAGTCGGCTGTGTGTGTGTAGTGTTACTGCTGCTACAGAGGTTAGTGTAGAGTCGGCTGTGTGTGTGTAGTGTTACTGCTGCTACAGAGGTTAGTGTAGAGTCGGCTGTGTGTGTGTAGTGTTACTGCTACAGAGCTTAGTGTAGAGTCGGCTGTGTGTGTGTGTTTACTGCTACAGAGGTTAGTGTAGAGTCGTCTCTGTGTGTGTGTAGTGTTACTGCTGCTACAGAGGTTAGTGTAGAGTCGGCTGTGTGTGTGTGTAGTGTTACTGCTGCTACAGAGGTTAGTGTAGAGTCGGCTGTATGTGTGTGTAGTGTTACTGCTGCTACAGAGGTTAGTGTAGAGTCGGCTGTGTGTGTGTGTGTAGTGTTACTGCTGCTACAGAGGTTAGTGTAGAGTCAGCTGTGTGTGTGTAGTGTTACTGCTGCTACAGAGGTTAGTGTAGAGTCGGCTGTGTGTGTGTAGTGTTACTGCTGCTACAGAGGTTAGTGTAGAGTCGGCTGTGTGTGTGTAGTGTTACTGCTGCTACAGAGGTTAGTGTAGAGTCGGCTGTGTGTGTGTAGTGTTACTGCTACAGAGGTTAGTGTAGAGTCGCTGTGTATGTGTTAGTGTTACTGCTGCTACAGAGGTTTAGTGTAGAGTCGGCTGTGTGTGTGTAGTTGTTACTGCTACAGAGGTTAGTGCAGAGTCGGCTGTGTGTGTGTAGTGTTACTGCTACAGAGGTTAGTGTAGACGTCGTCTGTGTGTGTGTAGTGTTACTGCTGCTACAGAGGTTAGTGTAGAGTCGGCTGTGTGTGTGTGTAGTGTTACTGCTGCTACAGAGGTTAGTGTAGAGTCGGCTGTGTGTGTGTAGTGTTACTGCTGCTACAGAGGTTAGTGTAGAGTCGGCTGTGTGTGTGTAGTGTTACTGCTACAGAGGTTAGTGTAGAGTCGTCTGTGTGTGTGTGTAGTGTTACTGCTACAGAGGTTAGTGTAGAGTCGGCTGTGTATGTGTAGTGTTACTGCTGCTACAGAGGTTAGTGTAGAGTCGGCTGTGTGTGTGTAGTGTTACTGCTACAGAGGTTAGTGTAGAGTCGGCTGTGTGTGTGTGTAGTGTTACTGCTACAGAGGTAGTGGAGAGTCGTCTGTGTGTGTGTAGTGTTACTGCTGCTACAGAGGTTAGTGTAGAGTCGGCTGTGTATGTGTAGTGTTACTGCTGCTACAGAGGTTAGTGTAGAGTCGGCTGTGTGTGTGTAGTGTTACTGCTGCTACAGAGGTTAGTGTAGAGTCGGCTGTGTAGTGTGTAGTGTTACTGCTGCTACAGAGGTTAGTGTAGAGTCGGCTGTGTGTGTGTAGTGTTACTGCTACAGAGGTTAGTGTAGAGTCGGCTGTGTGTGTGTAGTGTTACTGCTGCTACAGAGGTTAGTGTAGAGTCGGCTGTGTGTGTGTAGTGTTACTGCTACAGAGGTTAGTGTAGAGTCGGCTGTGTGTGTGTAGTGTTACTGCTGCTACAGAGGTTAGTGTAGAGTCGGCTGTGTGTGTGTGTAGTGTTACTGCTGCTACAGAGGTTAGTGTAGAGTCGGCTGTGTGTGTGTGTGTAGTGTTACTGCTGCTACAGAGGTTAGTGTAGAGTCAGCTGTGTGTGTGTAGTGTTACTGCTGCTACAGAGGTTAGTGTAGAGTCGGCTGTGTGTGTGTAGTGTTACTGCTGCTACAGAGGTTAGTGTAGAGTGTGCTGTGTGTGTGTATTGTTATTGCTGCTACTGAGGTTATTGTAGATTCGGCTATGTGTGTGTAGTGTTACTGCTACAGGCGTTAGTGTAGAGTGGGTTGTATGTGTGTGTAGTGTTATTGCTGCTCCAGAGATTAGTGTAGAGTCGGCTGTGTGTCTGTGGTTTTACTGCTGATACAGAGTTTAGTGTAGAGTCGGCTGTGTGTGTGTAGTGTAACTACTACACAGGTTATTGTAGAGTCAGCTGTGTGTGTGTGTAGTGTTACTGCTGCTACAGAGGTTAGTGTAGAGTCGGCTGTGTGTGTGTAGTGTTACTGCTGCTACAGAGGTTAGTGTAGAGTCGGCTGTGTGTGTGTAGTGTTACTGCTACAGAGGTTAGTGTAGAGTCGGCTGTGTGTGTGTAGTGTTACTGCTACAGAGGTTAGTGTAGAGTCGGCTGTGTATGTGTAGTGTTACTGCTGCTACAGAGGTTAGTGTAGAGTCGGCTGTGTGTGTGTAGTGTTACTGCTACAGAGGTTAGTGTAGAGTCGGCTGTGTGTGTGTGTAGTGTTACTGCTACAGAGGTTAGTGTAGAGTCGTCTGTGTGTGTGTAGTGTTACTGCTGCTACAGAGGTTAGTGTAGAGTCGGCTGTGTGTGTGTGTAGTGTTACTGCTGCTACAGAGGTTAGTGTAGAGTCGGCTGTGTGTGTGTAGTGTTACTGCTGCTACAGAGGTTAGTGTAGAGTCGGCTGTGTGTGTGTAGTGTTACTGCTACAGAGGTTAGTGTAGAGTCGTCTGTGTGTGTGTGTAGTGTTACTGCTACAGAGGTTAGTGTAGAGTCGGCTGTGTATGTGTAGTGTTTACTGCTGCTACAGAGGTTAGTGTAGAGTCGGCTGTGTGTGTGTAGTGTTACTGCTACAGAGGTTAGTGTAGAGTCGGCTGTGTGTGTGTGTAGTGTTACTGCTACAGAGGTTAGTGGAGAGTCGTCTGTGTGTGTGTAGTGTTACTGCTGCTACAGAGGTTAGTGTAGAGTCGGCTGTGTATGTGTAGTGTTACTGCTGCTACAGAGGTTAGTGTAGAGTCGGCTGTGTGTGTGTAGTGTTACTGCTGCTACAGAGGTTAGTGTAGAGTCGGCTGTGTGTGTGTGTAGTGTTACTGCTGCTACAGAGGTTAGTGTAGAGTCGGCTGTGTGTGTGTAGTGTTACTGCTGCTACAGAGGTTAGTGTAGAGTCGGCTGTGTATGTGTAGTGTTACTGCTGCTACAGAGGTTAGTGTAGAGTCGGCTGTGTGTGTGTAGTGTTACTGCTACAGAGGTTAGTGTAGAGTCGGCTGTGTGTGTGTAGTGTTACTGCTACAGAGGTTAGTGTAGAGTCGGCTGTGTGTGTGTAGTGTTACTGCTGCTACAGAGGTTAGTGTAGAGTCGGCTGTGTGTGTGTAGTGTTACTGCTACAGAGGTTAGTGTAGAGTCGTCTGTGTGTGTGTAGTGTTACTGCTGCTACAGAGGTTAGTGTAGAGTCGGCTGTGTGTGTGTAGTGTTACTGCTACAGAGGTTAGTGTAGAGTCGGCTGTGTGTGTGTAGTGTTACTGCTGCTACAGAGGTTAGTGTAGAGTCGGCTGTGTGTGTGTAGTGTTACTGCTGCTACAGAGGTTAGTGTAGAGTCGGCTGTGTGTGTGTAGTGTTACTGCTGCTACAGAGGTTAGTGTAGAGTCGGCTGTGTGTGTGTAGTGTTACTGCTGCTACAGAGGTTAGTGTAGAGTCGGCTGTGTGTGTGTAGTGTTACTGCTACAGAGGTTAGTGTAGAGTCGGCTGGAACATAAACAGAGAGATGTTCTGTGATGTAGCAGGTTCTAGATTATCTAGAGCTTTATAGTCGAGTACAGAAGTTTAAAGTCTGTTCTAATAGATACAGGCAGTCAGTGCAGCTCTTTTATAACAGGACTGATCTGAGATCTGTTTAGTGTTTGTTAGGATCCCAGCTGTTGTGTTCTGAACCAGCTGGACTGTTTACTTAGAAACTCCAGTAACTTTGACTATTACAGTGATCAACTCTGACCATTACAGTGATCAACTCTGACCATAATAGTGATTAACTCTGACCATAATAGTGATCAACTCTGATTTTTACAGTGATCAACTCTGACCATTACAGCGATCAACTCTGATTTTTACAGTGATCAACTCTGACCATTACAGTGATCACCTCTGACCATAATAGTGATCAACTCTGACCATTACAGTGATCAACTCTGACCATTACAGTGATCAACTCTGATCATTACAGCGATCAACTCTGACTATTACAGTGATCAACTCTGACCATTACAGCGATCAACTCTGACTATTACAGTGATCAACTCTGACTATTACAGTGATCAACTCTGACCATTACAGCGATCAACTCTGATCATTACAGTCATCAACTCTGATCATTACAGTCATCAACTCTGACCATTACAGCGATCAACTCTGACCATTACAGTGATCAACTCTGACTATTACAGTGATCAACTCTGACCATTACAGTGATCAACTCTGACTATTACAGTGATCAACTCTGACTATTACAGTGATCAACTCTGACCATTACAGTGATCAACTCTGACCATAACAGTGATCAACTCTGACTATTACAGTGATCAACTCTGACCATTACAGCGATCAACTCTGATCATTACAGTGTTCAACTCTGACTATTACAGTGATCAACTCTGACTATTACAGTGATCAACTCTGACCATTACAGCGATCAACTCTGATCATTACAGTGTTCAACTCTGACTATTACAGTGATCAACTCTGACCATTACAGCGATCAACTCTGATCATTACAGTGTTCAACTCTGACTATTACAGTGATCAACTCTGACTATTACAGTGATCAACTCTGACCATTACAGCGATCAACTCTGATCATTACAGTGATCAACTCTGACTATTACAGTGATCAACTCTGACCATTACAGCGATCAACTCTGATCATTACAGTGTTCAACTCTGACTATTACAGTGATCAACTCTGACCATTACAGTGATCAACTCTGACTATTACAGTGATCAACTCTGACCATTACAGCGATCAACTCTGATCATTACAGTGTTCAACTCTGACTATTACAGTGATCAACTCTGACTATTACAGTGATCAACTCTGACCATAACAGTGATCAACTCTGACCATAACAGTGATCAACTCTGACTATTACAGTGATCAACTCTGACCATTACAGCGATCAACTCTGACTATTACAGTGATCAACTCTGACCATTACAGTGATCAACTCTGACCAATACAGCTATCAACTCTGACCAATACAGCTATCAACTCTGACCATTACAGTGATCAACTCTGACCATTACAGTGATCAACTCTGACCAATACAGCTATCAACTCTGACCATTCTGAGAATCAGTATTTCAGTTATTTTTTTATTATGTTTAATTTAATCTACTGAGATCTTAGGAATGGAAATGGGTGTAGTTGCTTTTTTTTATTATTTGGGCAATGGTTGAGGCTAATCTAGTACCAGTAGACCTTCTTTAACATTTGTTGCTTTTAAGTTAAGACCCAGTTGACTTACTGGTAGCTACGTTCTTGAAGATCCGACCAAGCAGACGTTGTGGAGACGACACGTCTTTGTAGATTAGAGACTTTGGGCACAAATGCTGCGAACGTATCTATAAAACTTAATTAAAATTAACATGCATTTTGTAAATGAAGTTCTGAGACAGATCCTAATGCTCCTGGATCATTTCCTGGGCTGTTTTTTTTTCTTCTTCTCCCCGAGCAGAAACAAAAGGATTCCGAGATGCTGAGTACAGCAGTCGTGATTGAGAAGCAATGAAAAAGTCAAAGACTTTATGTCAGACCGTCTGACTTATTTAATCACCATGAGTGGTGGAGAAGACAGACTTTGATTAAGCACGGCTCACCGATCAATAAAGTCCTTGAACTTGCATAAGTCACTGCGGCTACTGGGAATATTACTCATAGCCTATGTTTTATTCACGGGAGGTCTGAGTGCATGCAACCCCCCCACCCTCGCGATGGCATGCACACCTGAGTGATTTCCTGGTGGATAAATAGACATGTTGACCCCTTTTTTCTTCCAGATGTGCCTTCGGATGGTATGAAAGCTGACTTTGCAGAGACGTACTGTATGCCAGCGATGCTCGAGGCAGACCGGCCGGCTAGGAGTGAATCATGGTAGTATAAAAATAACAGAGCACCCCCCACGCAAACACATGCACAGCATCTCAGTTGAACCTCCGGGGTCACCCATCGGCCTCCAGCGGAAGACCTCCAGGAGTCAGGCCGCGTGGCGCTGTTTCAAAGAGCTAGCCCACCCTGCTTTAAACAAACCCAAATTTTACTCTCATTGATTAAATGTAGATTGAATGAGCGGCGAGGTGGGACAAATGACACGTCCTGCCAGGGTCGAGCCCCCCCGTCATTGTTTAATGCACCCTGACGGATCCAATCTGCCGGGCCCGGAGGAAGGCCGCTCGTGTCGGTCGGACAAAAGGCCAAAGCGAGCCCCCCTCCCAAGTACGGTGAGTTCGGCAAAAAAAAAAAAAAAAAAAGTTGGGGGTCATCAAGGCCTTAGCCTGCTGCCGGCCCCCTCTAATCATAGAGCCGGTGTTAAAGGGAGCGAGTCCTTACAGCTGGCTCACAGGCTGACCTGGGATAATCACCAGGAGTGGCTCCTCCCCAGACTGGGGCTATTGTTGCTTCCTAGGGCCGCGGCAGTATCCGCCTTGTCGACGTGACCCGGCAGATGGGGGCTCTCTCTCTCCTTTCATCTTGAATAGGGAGGGAAGGCGGCCCTAGGTGAATTGGAGAAAGCACCTTGATTTGGTGGATACCTCGGACAAGGCGTGCTGGAAAAGCGGAGTTGGGAGCCGAGCCAAATGCGGGTCTCTTCCCATTCAGGGCCACATTCAGGCGCCGCTGACTCGGTGTCGCCTCGCATTCACTCCCGAGCACAATGCGGACTGTGCTCGCACAAAAACCAAGGGTAACACCGAGGGTCCTCCCGCGCGCGCAAATGCAGAAAACCGCCGCCTTTCAGATTTCCCGCTTCAAGCTGGAGGAATAAATGAAACATTGGGCCAACAAATGATCATCTGACCACCTTTTCAGCTCCTGTACGGGGGGCTTATTTTTATTTCTTTTGTCCAGATGTATGTAGTATGAAATCCTGACAGCAGCAGGGTGGAGAGTATGAAGAATATAGACGTAATAATCTTTAAACTCAGTTCATTTAACCTGTTTAGGAGAATTGATCAGTGCCTTTCACACTGAAATGTTCTTTTATAGGTTGTGGTTGAGCTTCACACAATATTAACTAAAATAATTTCAATCACCTGTGAATATTAAATTTAGACAGTTATATATTTGGAATATCTTCACTGTCTGAGTAAAAACAAGTACAAGTTAGTTCAAGTTAGTTGTTTAAAATGTACTTGTTTATATATATATATATATATATATAATGTTGGGTATTTAGAAATGTATTGCTAAATTTCCAATGAAATGCTGCAGAATAACATGGAAAAATATTCTGGTTTTTATTGGATATTTAGCAATACATTTCTAAACACCCCAAAATCTTAAAATCCAAAGCATTTATTAAGAAACCGAAGTCTGGAAAAGTTTTTTTTTTTTTGGTTTATTTGTTTTTTGGTTTGTTTGTTTGTTTGTTATGTAGCATCAACATTTTAGTGTGCAACCCAAAAAATTAATTTTAGACAGTGTTAAATATTTGGAAAATCATCACTGTACAAATAAAAACAAGTAGTTTTAAAGGAGAGGACAACAACTAACTTTACTAATCTTTTATTATAAGCCAATTTAACCAAAATTGTATGTAATGTCAATGTAACCAAAAAAGGTTTTAGTCATTTAGCAATCCATTTCTAAATACACAAAATAATATATATATATATATATTGTTTATGAAATCTTAATATCCAAAACATGAACTGAAAGAAATAAACGTCTGGAAACGTTTATTTTTTGTTGTTGTTTGTAATGTCACATAAAAATTTGAGTGTACAACCCAAAGAATTACATTTAGACAGTGTTATATGTTTGGAATATCATAACTGTCCACTCAAGTCTCAATCCAGCCACCTGAACATCTCACTGCAGTCTCAATCCAGCCACCTGAACATCTCACTGCAGTCTCAATCCAGCCACCTGAACATCTCACTGAAGTCTCAATCCAGACACCTGAACATCTCACTGCAGTCTCAATCCAGCCACCTGAACATCTTACTGCAGTCTCAATCCAGCCAGCTGAACATCTCACTGCAATCTCAATCCAGCCACCCGAACATTTCACTCCAGTTTCAGTCAACCCACCTGAATACATCACTCCGGTCTCATTCCAGCCACCTGACCATCTCACTACGGTTTCAATTCAGCCACCTGAACATCTCACTGCAGTCTCAATCCAGCCACCTGAATATCTCACTCCAGTCTCAATCCAGCCAGCTAAACATCTCACTCCAGTCTCAATCCATCCACCTGAACACATCACTCCAGTCTCAATCCAGTCACCTGAACATCTAATTCCAGTCTCAATCCATCCACCTGAACATCTCACTCCAGTCTTAATCCAGCCACCTGAACATCTCACTGCAATCTCAATCCAGCCACCTGAACATCTCACTGCAATCTCAATCCAGCCACCTGAACATCTCACTGAAGTCTCAATACAGCCACCTGAACATCTCACTGAAGTCTCAATCCATCCACCTGAACACATCACTCCAGTCTCAATCCAGTCACCTGAACATCTAATTCCAGTCTCAATCCAGCCACCTGAACATCTCACTCCAGTCTTAATCCAGCCACCTGAACATCTCACTCTGGTCTCAATCCAGACATCTGAACATCTCACTCCGGTCTCAATCCAGCCACCTGAACATCTCACTCCAGTTTCAGTCCAGCCACCTGAACACATCACTCCGGTCTCATTCCAGCCACCTGAACATCTCACTATGGTCTCAATTCAGCCACCTGAACATCTCACTCCAGTCTCAATCCAGCCACCTGAACATCTCACTCTGGTGTCTCTCCACTCCTGGCAAGGTTCATTTCTGTTCCATGTTTTCTCTATTAGTGGACAGTAGCTGTCACAAGGAGTAAATTCAGTTACTATAAATGATGCCATTTTTATCTTTTAGTTAAATCAGCATCTTATTGGGCGTTCAGCCAAACAGCCGAGGATGAAAATGTGATGTCCTTCATCTGAAAGACGACATAATTAGAAAAATCTCTGAATGAGAGCGGGTGACTGCGTGGTTGAGTGAAAGTGTGTGTATATTGTGTGTGTGTGTGGGGGGGTGTAAGGAGAAATAAGTGTGAGAGAGAGTGAGTGAGAGAGAGAGAGAGTGAGTGAGAGAGAGAGAGAGTGACTGAGAGCGCTAAACTAGATAAAAAGCTCTGAATGAGGCTGTGGTGGATAGCAGTATGGTCTTTGTTATCTAACATTGCTTTTTGTGATGCGCGGGCTGCTTGGCAGGTGGGACCCACTTGTAAAACTGAGTAAACGAAAAAAGATCGAGCCGGCGTTCGGCTAGCGGCAAGGTGACATCACTCTAACGGAGGAAAAAAACAAGGCCTGAAATAAACATGGAGATATATATGTGCTCATTTATGGTGAGATGCTCTTTTTATGTGTCCTAATTCTCAGACTAGACCACCTGGAACTCAGAGTAGCTTCATTTTTTCATATGAGTCATGGATCAGGGAGGTTTGGTCAGAGGAAGCTGAGGTAGACGGATATACCAGCCTGCTGTGAACGTCTGCGTCTGTATAAGATCATCATTTTTCTCTGTCTCCTTCTAAACTTGATGCAATTCCGAGATGTTCATCAATGGACCCACCAAAGGACCGCCACAGAGCAGGTTTTATTTGGGTGGTGGGTCATTCTCAGCCCTGATCCAGTGACACTGAATGAACTGAGAATAGTCCAGCGTTACTGTCCTGTGGTCGGCGTCCTGTGTCCACTGATGAAGGACTAGAGAACATCAAACTGTGCAGCAGCAGATGAGCTACTGTCTCTGACTTTACATCTACAAGGTGGACCAGCAAGTAGTAGGAGTGTCTAATAGAGTGGACAGTGAGTGGACACAGTGTTTAAACACTCCAACAGCACTGCTGTGTCTGATCCACTCACACCAGCACAACACACACTAACACACCACCACCACAGTGTCACTGCCGTGCTGAGAATGACCCACCTCCCTAATAGTATCTGCTCTGTGGTGGTCCTGTGGGGGTCCTGATCATTAAAGAACAGAGTAATAAAGTATTGTGTCGGTTGGGTTGTAGCCTAGTGCTGGGAGAGGTGAGCCAGCACCTTGATGGTTGTGGGTTCAAATCTGTCTGATTGTATTCTTAAGAAAGGCACCAAACCCCCCCACTGGTCCTGCTTTGTTGGTGTTGTGGTTGGTGCCCAGGGGTGTAAGAAAATATCGAAATATCAAATATCGAGATATTATGTTTAGTGATACTGTATCGATTTTCAAAAACACAGTATCGATACACAGATTCCTGGCAGACAGTGAATCATTGTGTGTTGTGTTTAAACCTCTGACCACTGGATGGCTGTGCTGTAATCCATTTTCAGCTCCACTCCAACATTAACAAGCAGCACAAGATCGCAATGCTATTGTAAACATTGATAAAGCTGTTCATACAGTGTTGTGTTTTAATACAAAAGAGTCAAAGTTTCAGTTTATCACTTGCAATTTCGTGAAATATTGAATTGTGACTGCTGATCACGATATGTCTATGGGTGTATTGGTGTTTCACTGCCCCCTAGTGTGTGTCTGTGTGTGTGTGTGTTCGCTAGTGTATCTGTATATGTAGGTGTTTAACTGCATGGATGGGTTAAATGTGGAGGTCAATTTCCTCAGTGTACAAACACAAATACCAAATAGTTCTAAAATCTAAATTTTAGTGAAGCCTTTAAGTCACAAGAGGATGTTTTATATGCAAACCCACCAAATATACCGCTTACAATGATCTTTAACGCCAGCTGCCTTTAAAGCACCACCAAGAACGAAAGTCCTGGAATGATCTCTATAATATAAACACTACTTGTTTCCCGGTGAAGTGAACTGATGTACGTCCCAGGTAGCCAAGTACCCTCTGTCCCACTCTGTACATACATGCCATCATTTTATATGGTATATAAGGTTCCATGTAAAATGTAGGACGAAAAAACCCCCACCAGAAATGTTTGTGAGAGGGTCTTTCAGTACTCGTACGCTCAGCTGCGAAGGCGGCCCTATTTACCCAGACGCTGTTCTCTCAATTGTTTGGGCAGAGAATACAAGGGGCTGCCATAAGAATGGGCAGTGTCTATTGATAGCACAGTAAAGTCTTTATCTCTGCTTCTCTTCGCCTTTCAAAGGATGTGTCTGTCATCCCTCGGTCACTGTTTAACTGCCTACCTGATAAAGACAACAATTGGGGACAGGGAGACCCGCGGGCTGTGCATCCTTGCACAGGACATGCCAAGTAGGCCATGAGAAAATTGCGAACCCCACCCACCAGCCCATCCACCGAGGCTCGATGACTGAGCAGGATGGAGTTTCCATGAGGAGGCCAGTCGGAGCCTTCAGGCTATGATAGGCAGGCTCGACAAACAAGGCCTCTGAGAGAGTGTCCGTTACCCCTCTGGTCATCTGGAGAAGGGAGTAATCGGACACCCCCTGTTTGTTTGGACACATCTCAACACCTCAAATCACCCTGTAGATAAGAACTTGGGCCCCAGTTATGAAGCATGTAGATGGATATCTACTCTACCATGTACCAGCGAGGCCGGTTTAAGAAGCAGTGGCTGTCTGGTCTGGTCAGTTCTCGTGTAGTTCATCACAGCAGCATGTTTTCTATGGCAAGCATTCTATGGGACAGTTATATATATATATATATATATATATATATATATATATATATGTGTGTGTGTTTGAGAGTCGAGTGTATAGTGAAGTTGGAGCCCATGTACACAAATATTACAAAAACAAACATTTGAGTGTATTTAAATGTAAAAATGAGAATGTATATTTTTATAAGAGCTATAAAACCCCCAAACCTGTTTATCAGAACAAGATCTCAGCATCTACACTATCTTCTCCAGTCCTGTTAGAGAAGCAGCTCATGTGGCTCCTCATGAAGCTGCTGGTCAGAATGTTCAAAGTATGTAAACCTGCATCAGAGCAAATGAGCTCATTTCTAAAAGACCCTCTAAACATTCTTTAAACACAACCAGATGTTTAATTCTGCTCCAGGAATAATTCCATACCGACTATTCTATAGTTCTGATCTCTTCACACTTATTCACTAATATTATTACTATTAATATAGTACACATAAGAAGAAACCTGGATGGGTGACTGATGGTGTATAAGCAGATGCAGTAATACAATAAAACACCCTTGGAAACACAGGAAGAGTCATTGATCAAGTCGAATGGTGATTGATCATGATTTGATAATACATCAGTTTCAGATTTTCGCAAAAGAAAAACACTTTTCTCATTTCCCATTCTATATCTACTAGAGACAGATTTTATCTCCAGTATCATTCACTTTACTTCAGTCCTGGATATATGGAGATATTTGGAGTGCATTATTTAGTATCGTGACATTCTGGGTCATTGACTTCTGTTACAATCTGATAAAAATTCTTGTATTTTTTAATATCTCAGTTAGGCGTGTGCCATATCATATCATATGCAAAAAATTAAAACATACCACAACATAGAGAGTTGCTACAAATTCAAACTACTATGCAGCCTTTCAACATTCTGAATGTTGAAGTTCAGCAATTGTTTAGTTTTAATTTACTAGTATTCTTTACTAACAGTTATTATTTAGGGAAACTGACATAGTAGTTTAATGTTTAATGCAACTCCACTCAGCTCTCTATTACATTCAATAACCATACAATTTTTTCTTTAATATAAATAGAACCACATGTGCTTTACAATATAACCAATGTGTGTATATCACATATTATATAGTGGCTTAGAAGGTCAATCAGCCTTATTTTAAAACAGAAAAAAAATTGTATATACAGTTTTTATTGCTTGTCTCTTTTTATGGTTTCATGTTTTTTTGTATATACAGTTTTTTATTGCTTGTCTCTTTTTATGGTTTCATGTTTTTTTGTATATACAGTTTTTTGCTGCTTGTCTCTTTTTATGGTTTTGTGTGGTTTTAACTGTTATTTGTTGAGCAAAAAAACCCCACAATTACACAATATGTTTTACATTGGTAGGGTATTTGAAAATACCCCTTTAAATAATTTTAAAAATAAATGTAGAGTTTTTTTGTATTTATTTTCAGTGTTTTAAAGATCAGCAAATTGTGTAGTTACCCAGTTTTGTTTAAATACTATAAAAAATATACATTTTTCATTGTTGTCCAATGCTGCCATAAAATAATATTTGTTAAATTTGTTATTTTAATGTATACTGTATGCAAGAAGAATTTATTCACAGCTTGCTTCTACAATAGAAGGTCAAACAGAATTATATCAAACATATTTCTTGAAAAATATTACGTTAGCTATTACGTGAGCTGCCCTTAACATGGTTCTGGCTGTGCTGGCAAGCGGCCACTCTCCTGAAGGAAGCAGATCCTGGTCATGATCAAATCCGGTATGTTATGGATACCCAGGATAATCTCGGAAGCAAGGTCAAATGGGGCAGGATGGCCACCTGCCTTGTTCGACTGCCAGACTCTAATTGAAATGTTGTGATAAATTTCCTGGCTGAGTCAAATGTTACGTCCCTGCAAAGCAAGGGTCAGTTCGGGTCTTGAGGAAGGAGCGCTCTTGATCTTTATAGTGTCCACTAAATTGCTGAGAAGAGTTGATTTGCTCATGGACTCAGTTGATCTTCCCGAGACCCCGCAGAGGCAGAGGTTAATGGCCACTGGTTCCCCAGAAGGGAGAGTCCTTCATTAAACAGGTTCTTTATTTTATTAGCATTGGTGAGGATCAATGGGAAAAATAATTCATCCTTTTTCTTGCAGGGGAACCTGGGATCATGGGTCACAGCATAAACAGAGCCTCAGAATGGAGCCCAACTTACAATAAATAGAAACACATTCATTTCCAGAATGTCATGTAGGCTGACCGTCAAGTGCATTAACTCATTCATCAAACTCTAACAGCAGGACCAATCACAGGAGTCGCATGTTGAGGATTTTCCGTGTATGAGCCTTCAGGAAAGTTGCAGTTTGCTGACTTATTTTCTTGTTTGTTTTAGTTTATGAATCTAACTGGAGATCCAATGAACCAGATTCTGGGTTTTTTTTAGCTCTTATAAAAATATACATTCAAAATATATCATTTTTATTTAAATACTGTACATTTTTTGTTTTAGAAAAAAATATATTCAGTTAACTGTGATTGGTTGTGTGTGTATATGTGTGTATATATATTTTATTATATTTATAAAGCTAGTTATTTCTGACAGGAAGCTTTTATTTACTCAGTAAAACACTTTATTATTAAATATTAAACAGTATTTATACAGTAAGTAGTGCTTTTACATACGTCAGTGTGTTTATTTAACCCTTTCCGAGCTTCTCCTTGTGGAATTTCTAGATCTGGAAATTAAGAATTCGGTCAATATTTGCGAGATATATTATTAATAAAATTGACATGGCTGTATTGACAAGAGGGCCCTAAAGCCAAAGTACCTAGCATTTGTTTTATTTATAACACTGTTATAAACCACTTATAAGGCAGAGGTCTTGTTTAGAAGCCCCTGTACTGTAAGAGTTAAATGATTATAAATGTAAAAAAACAACACAAATAATCACAAGTTTGAAGACATTTAAAATTGTATAGAACTAATAGATTTATAACTGTTCCACTGTCTTTTATAGTTTATAACATTGTTATAACTAACACAACTGTTAGTTTAAGGGTGGTATGCCATGTTAACACTGTGTCATTTACATAATAAAACAATACCCTAGGGTCACAAGCTCCTGCACCACCATGGCTTATCTATAGGGTCACTGCTAATTGTGCCGTGTATGTCACAAACAAACTTTGCTTTGAACCACATTTAGTTTGCTAATGAACCATATCTGATAAAAGGTTCCTTCAGTTTTTCATGCCAGTATAATGGTTCTACCAAGAACCAAACCTCTACCAAGCTTAAACATCTCACCCCATTCTCTAATGAACCATCTATTTATTCAATGTATTCAATATATCTTCTTATGTAGTCATTATAACTTAATATATTGGAATATATAATATTTGAAATATACAATATACTATATAACAATTATTTCCATATTTGCTTTTAATGTAAGTCAATGGAACCAGAGTTTGTTGTAAGCTATTTTTCTATTGGTTATGTCATATCATGACAAGGTTCCTTCAATGTTCTATACCAATTTAATGGCTTTCCCCAAGAACCAAACCTTGAAGTTCAAACGTCTCATTCTCGAATGAACCATCTATTAAAGGAGAACCAGACGTGGCTCTTCTATGGGTCTTTATTGCCACCTTACATATAGGTTAGCTGTGTTTCTTCCTGTTGGCTAGTACAGTGTTTGAAGTGTTTTTGTTTAAACAGCTCATTTTATGCGTAGTGGATTATAAAGAGGCTGAAAACATCAGATCAGTATCTGAAACGCTCAGTGCTGCTATAAGAAAGTGGTCTAGTCATCAATACAAATCAATAAAAAAATTTCTATAAATAAGTAATAAACCTATAACATCATGTTAACCTTATAATGAAAATAATATTATCTGGTGATTAGACGTTAGGATGTTTTCACTTTGCTAGGTTGTCTATTTTTGTAGGGTCCCACACTTAGGGTCCCGCTTTATATTAAGTGTTTCTAATACCTGTGTAGTTACACAAGAATAACACATGCAACAACAGTGTTCAGTGATTTTATGATGTTATGGTAATAATCTATAGGGTCACAAGCTCCTGCACCACCATGGTGGCACCAGCGGCTACGTATCATTCATTGAGTGAGTCATTAAGGCTTGTGTTCTCTGTTGTCTTTAAAATGAGTCAGCTGTGAGGGCTCGTAAAGTTGTACGCTACTCTTGTCTGAATGGTCACACTTGTTTGCCGCAGTAAATGAAGATGAAACAAATGAATAGGATTGATATGAAAAGATTTGTCATCCAGAAGAGCTATAACGTCTTGCAATATTGGTTTGCTTGAAACATTTCAGTTGTTTTATATTTAATTTGGTCTAAAATATGACATCTACTGCAAATTTTCTGAATCTACTTACCATTCCCTTAAATTGACTATCAATATTAGTTAGGATCAGCTGTTGAACCTAATCCTAACCCTAACCCTAACCCTAATGATAGTATTCTGATATTTATATCTGGTTATTTTCTATAGATCCAAATATAGATAGATATCTAATATATCATGAATATCTAAAAAAAACATATCCAGTGTTTCTAATAACTGTGTAGTTACACAAGAATAACACATGCAACAACAGTGTTCAGTGATTTTATGATGTTATGGTAATAATCTATAGGGTCACGAGCTCCTGCACCACCATGGTGGCACCAGCAGCTACGTATCATTCATTGAGTGAGTCATTGAGGCTCGTGTTCACTCTGTTGTCTTTAAAATGAGTCAGCTGTGAGGGCTCGTAAAGTTGTACGCGACTCTTGTCTGAATGGTCACACTTGTTTGCGGCAGCAAATAAAGAGGGACACACATGGAGCTACAAGGCTGGTGGCCCTCTCGTCAGATGGGATCGCTTGTAATTTGCTATGTAAAGTCACCTCGTCCACATAATCAGATGCCAATTGTGCCATTATCATGTATGAAGGGCGAACGAGACCGACCTCTATAGCCACTCTTCAGTTTGACGATGGAAAGTCAGAAAGCTAGAGGCAGATGTGAGCTTTGTCTGATTGCTGGACCTTTGACTTCAGCCTGCGGAGGGAGCTCATCACCACAAACTGCCCCAGTTTGGGTGCCACAGTTAAATGACGTGGATTTTGTACGTGCAAGTTAGTGAACTTATCTTCTACAGAGGACACACTTTGCATGCACAGGTTACTTCAGGTTACAGCTTATTTGCTAAATTGAACATTGTGCAGAACAGAGTTGTATTTAAGTGTGTCTCCTGTAGATGACTTTGTAAGTCAAAGTGATTTACAAAGTCAAAGATTCATACCCTCTAACCCTAACCCTAACCCTAACCCTCTACCCTCGATTCTAACCCTAACCCTCGATTCTAACCCTAACCCTAACCCTCGATTCTAACCCTAACCCTAACCCTCTACCCTCGATTCTAACCCTAACCCTCTACCCTCGATTCTAACCCTAACCCTCGATTCTAACCCTAACCCTAACCCTCTACCCTCGATTCTTACTCTAACCCTCGATTCTAACCCTAACCCTCGATTCTAACGCTAACCCTAACCCTCGATTCTAACCCTAACACTTTACCCTCGATTCTAACCCTAACCCTCTACCCTCGATTCTTACCCTAACCCTCGATTCTAACCCTAACCCTAACCCTCGATTCTAACGCTAACCCTTACCCTCGATTCTAACCCTAACACTTTACCCTCGATTCTAACCCTAACCCTCTACCTTCGATTCTAACCCTAACCCTCGATTCTAACCCTAACCCTCTACCCTCGATTCTAACCCTAACCCTAACCCTCTACCCCCGATTCTAACCCTAACCCTAACCCTAACCCTCTACCCTCGATTCTAACCCTAACCCTCTACCCTCGATTCTAACCCTAACCCTAACCCTCTACCCTCGATTCTAACCCTAACCCTAACCCTCTACCCTCGATTCTAACCCTAACCCTAACCCTCTACCCTCGACTCTAACCCTAACCCTTGATTCTAACCCTAACCCTAACCCTTGATTCTAACCCTAACCCTCGATTCTAACCCTAACCCTAACCCTCGATTCTAAGGCTAACCCTAACCCTCGATTCTAACCCTAACACTTTACCCTCGATTTTAACCCTAACCCTCGATTCTAACCCTAACCCTCTACCCTCGATTCTAACCCTAACCCTAACCCTAACCCTCTACCCTCGATTCTAACCCTAACCCTTGATTCTAACCCTAACCCTCGATTCTAACCCTAACCCTTTACTCTCGATTTTAACCCTAACCCTCGATTCTAACCCTAACCCTTTACCCTCGATTTTAACCCTAACCCTAGATTCTAACCCTAACCCTAACCCATCCCCTCGGTTCACTACTTAAACATATAGCATACATAACATAGACACAGTAACACAATCCTCCACACAAAGTTCAACAGTTTAACAGCTGCTGAATGCTAACTTAAAAAAGTGTGTTTTTATAATAAACAGTGACAGATTGGGTGTGTCTGATGTCATGAGGAAGGCTCTTTCTGCTTGAGATGAGATCTTGGAACCGTCAAAAGTGACTGTGATACAACCATCTCAAGGGTGTATGCATACAGAGCATATTCTCAATATATTTGTATTGACTAGATAACTAACTAGATAAACAGCTCAGTTCATTTTGCTTATAACTATATTAGAAAGTAGATATATATATATATATATATATATATATATATATATATATATATATATATATATATATACTTTGCTAAAAACATGTTGTAGTCAATATATGTTCTTATGTAGTCACTATAACTTAGTATATATTAATATTCCAGTATACTGTATTGTGGCTGTCCAAAGAATAACAAGTAGCTCCAAAAGGGCAAAACAGTCTTTACTCTTAATGTAAGTCAATGGAACCAGAATGTTTAGTAAGCTGTTTTAGAGCATTTCTATTGATCCATACATTATGAAATTTTTATACAATACAAAGAGCTTTCTCATATGTATATATGTATTGCGTATACATGTGTGGGTGTATGTATGTATATATATATATATATATATATATATATATATATATATATATATATATATATATATATATATATATAAATTATATACGCCAATGGTTGTTCACTTTGTGTGAATTAATGATGAATGGACCAATAGAAATGCTCCAAAATAGCTTAAAAAAAATCTGGTTCCTTTGACTGTGAGACTTTGGTCTCACCTGTAAAGTTGCCATTTTGGACAGTTTTTAATTGGACAGCGACAATATATATATATATATATATATAATGTATACTTTATATGTAAATCAAAGGAACCAGAATTATTTCCAAGCAAATAGTGTTCATCATGAATTTCAGCTATAGAAAAATTTTAACAAATGTGTAATTATATGATAGTGAATATGCTGTTACAACTATTAAGATACTCTTATGTAATTATGAGGAAAAAAGAAATTGATACTCATGTATAATACATTTATTACTAATGTGTAATTACATTAAGGAAAATATGCTGTTGCAAGATGCTGTAATTATGAAATAAAAGAAGTTAAATTGATTGATACACTTGTATAATGATATAAGCTGTGTTGCTGTAATCCCTCTGTAACAGTGGCTACATCACTGGTAGTTGCATTGCTGCTGCATGTTTTGTTCATGTGTAATTACACAGTTATTAAAGATGTTAAGCTAAACCGGACCAACCCCTTTTTTTTAAGACCTCTTTATTTAGCGTTTTATTCTAAAGTAGAATATTTTATTTCAAGTATTTAAAAAATGAAACGATGCTTTGCACTCGTATTCAAAGTGAAATGTTCCTTCTATCACATCGTTTTGTTACAATAATGACCTTGGGGCTGCTTTTCTTCTTGTGTGGATAAGAAAAACACACAAACCGCACACCCTGAGCACTAATCCTATTGAGCTGCGACGTTAAGAACTCCACAAAAAAAAAAAAGAGGAGGAAAAAAAAACGAGTGCCGGAATAAAAGTGCATCTGCCATCAGGGAATTAGGACTATGAGAAAAGGGCTAACTACTTGAACAAAGTTCATATGGTGAGGACGCATGTCGCTGCGCGGGGAACAATGGCATTAACAGGCCCCTCGTGGCCCATATTCAGACTCCAGCCATGTGGCACTTGAAAGGGAGATAGTCGTCTTACGCCTGCAGCCCCGGCTCCCCTCCCAGCCGCGCATTGTTAGCACACAGCAAGGGTCGGCCTGACTTGTGGCCTGCTTCACGGAGGTAGAGCCGAGGCTCTCTGTCAATTTGCGCCCCCCCAAAGCCCCCCAGACCCACTGGATTCATGGCCTGGGGTGGTGGCTCACAGAACCTGTAATACACAACAGATGGGCGCACTTAATTCTGATTGGATCTGGAGGGCAGAAACAGTGACAACTGTGTATCTACTCACCCAACTAATCTGTCACCCTGCGATCACACAAGCAGCCACACAATACAGCGGCGGATCAGTCTGTCATTTAAACTACGTATCACCAGCAGAATTTCTAAAGAATGAGGGAAGAAGAGATTTACACCTCCATCTGTTCCACGTTCTCCAAAATACCTGCACAATCCCACACACCTAACTGAATATATATGTTTATAGTTATATGTTTAGATCTGAATGTGTTGAAAGACGAGTTTAAGATAAGTTGAAGCCCATGTACACAAATATTAATAAAGCAAACATTTGACTGTATTTAAATATAAAAATCTGAATGTATATTTTATAAGAGCTATAAAACCCCCAAACCTGTTTAGAATAAATTGCTTTATACACTATATACATTATAAACTCTGCTTTATATATCGTTGTTGTCCAATGATAAACAGGTATCTTCAAAATGCCTTCAGTTTCAATGAAAGTCAATGAAACCAGAATTTTTTCCAAATTATTTTGGAGAATTTCTATTGGTCCATTCATCATAAAAAAATTTTCCACAATGTAAACATCAGCTGCTTAATTTAATTGATGTAGAAAAATAGAAATTATTGAAAATGGAGACAAGTTTTTCATTGGACAGCAACCATGTATATATATGAACTATTATACACTAATTATTATTCACAATTGTTAGCTAATTATTATTACTATTCAAATTTTTACAGAGCGTTAGCATATCAATAGTATACTCATATAAAAGAGTTTGAACATCTCCAGTCAAGTCTGCATGTTTTATTAAAGTGAGAATAGACCACATTTACCAAACAAAGACCTTAAATTGGGAATTTTCTGCTATTTTTAATTCACACTTTCTATTTATTTGCTGATTCTAACATAATATCAGCCAGACCTGTTACACAAGCCTTATTTTACGATGTATTTTTTGTGTGTATATGTTACACTGGAGGTATACTTTGTAGAAAAAATAATTAAAAAGAATTTATGCTATAACACTTTTGGGGGCCTTTTTATACGAGCACGAAGAAGAGAAAGTTTCTGTCTGCCAGTCCGTCGTGCTTTAACATAATCAGTTAATACATAATCCCGACTCTAATCCAGCACACACTCGGTTCCATTACTCCTGTTAGGACGTGTCAGCTTCAATTAGATCCTCCAGTTTTATTTGCAGTGACCTGAAGGTCAATCATCCATTTATCAAAGACTCTGTCAAATTTGAGGAAGTAATACTCAGGGGAATCTCGTCACCGTGAATTTTACACATATATAATGCAGATTTATATATATATATATATAGCATATCGCCGCTGTTCAATGAAAAACAAGTCTCCAAAATGGCAACTTTACAACTTTGCAAAAACTGTCTTCACTTTTAATGGAAGTCAATGGAGCCAGATTTTTTTTCCAAGCTATTTTGGAGATTTTCTATTGGTCCATTCCTCATAAAATTTTCCCACAATATAAACGACAGCTGCTTAATTTAATTGTTGTAGAAAAATAGAAATAGTCAAAATACAAAATTATGGAGATTCATGTTTTTCATTGGACAGAGACCATATAATCCAGTTTATTATATTAATAGGAATAAAATATACATGGGCGTGGTAGTGGGGGGAAAAGTGGACCTGACTACCCAGGGCCCGAGTAGAGAGAGGGGCCCATGAAAATCCTGATTTTTTTTTTTTGCGCACGTTCCTCGTGTACTGGCATGGATAGGGGGCCACTGACATTGAGAGTGTACAGAGCCCAGAATGTGCTGCTATGCCCCTGACAATATACATACTCATTTTTATATTTAAATACAATAAAATGTTTGTTTTAGTAACATTTATTTACATGGGCACATTCAACACATTCAGATCAAACTTCTTTATAATTACACTATATTACAATATATATATATTCAGTTAGGTGTGTCCAAACTTTTGACTGGTAGTGTGGCTGTCAGGCCTAAACAATAAAGTAGTTTTCAGTAGCCGTCAAGGTCTAAACATGAGTGGAAATGAGTTTTATTATTAAAATAGTTATAAATTAAATGAACAAAATATACATTCTTTACATATATCTGTACATCTGAACTACACTGGACGGGAGTGAAGACTTACGGGTCAGTTTCTTAATTATTTAGTCCAAATATTGAAGCGTAGAAAGGCTACAGCGTCCAGCTATTTGTATTGACCCAAACCTATAGGGTCACTGATGCTGAGTGCAGCAGTAGCTTACTAGAAACTCAAGCTTATATAGAATAATATAGAATCTCCAAAATAGCAACTTTACAGTAGAAGCCAAAGATATTCTCACTCAACGGAAGCAGAATTTTTTTCCAAGCAATTTTTTGGTTGAAGCATTTCTATTGGTCCAACCGTCGTGGAGTTTTGATGAGCAACGATATGTGTTATTCATAGTTTGCTGAGCAGTAGGTGTTTCCAAACTTTCGACTGGCTGTGTTTCTCCGCTGGGTCGTCCCGGTTGTGGCTCAACAGGCCGTGATGTCCGTCTTCGTGCTGCTGCTCGTTGAGCTCTGATAAACGGCTGTGTTTGATTGAGATGGGTGAGGTGGGGCCGAAGCCCCTTTGATGAACCTGAAAATGAAATGATTACTATCGGGTCTTATTGACTGGACTGGGAGGTACGCTCGCTGGCACATCCCTCCCAAAGGTTAATTGAACTTGATCCCAGAAAATCAAGAGGTTAAGCAGGGTCAACATGACAGGAGGCTCATCCATCACCTTCCTCAAATTGCTGCTAATCAGATATGTCAAGAGGTTCTTCATCAACGTTTATCTTGAATGCTTACATATTGTTTTCCTACATTATGTTTGTGTTTATTACTGTTATTGATGACAGTGATACTGGATTATAGGGGAACTGAACGAACCACAGTGGGATCTGGAGAAGACTTCTTCATCTGAAAAAGTTAAAGACCGTTCCCGGATCAAGTAGACAACATACCGCCGCTGTCAGATTCTATATTTCTTCATTACTTGAACACGACAGCTGCTGATTATAGAATGCTGCGTGAGAATGTTATGATGAATAGACCAATAGACGTGCTTCGTATTAGCATGGAAATAAATCTGATTCCATTGGCTTGCATTGAAAGTGGAGACCTACTGTAAAGCTATTTTGAAAATCCTGCAATTGTACTACTGCATATATAGTAACTTTACAAGACAGAACAAAAACATTATTTACTTTCGATGTAAGTCAATGTAAAGAGGTTTTATTGTAAGTGATTTTGGAGCATTTCTATTGGTCCATTCATCATCAAACTTTCACAGGATATGGAGAACAGCAGTCATTTAAATGATATAGAAAATGAATGACCATTCCTGTCAAAGTAGAAAATATATGTCATTGCTGGCCAAAAAAAAACAAGTATTTATGAACAATTTTATTCATTTTTTGCATGCAGCTAGAATTGACATTTCAGTGTTTGTTTTACAGCAGATGTCAGAAAATTTAAAAAATATATTTATTTTATTTTATGATGAATGGACCAATAGAAGTGCTTCGAATTAGCTTGGAAAAAATCTGGTTCCATTGACATTAAAATTAAAGAGTTATATATATATATAATTATGTATGTATGTATATATGTATGTTATAAATTATATATATATATATATATATATAT
>CM038725.1:3502588-3632588 GCA_021613375.1 Megaleporinus macrocephalus | reverse complement strand
CAGGCTGGCAGATAAGAGATTAGAGAGCATATGCACTCACTTTATTATTGGGTGCACTTAAGTGGAGTGTTCCAAAGCATATAATTACCTTGTAGGCTTCTGGCCCTCAAGTATACGTGGAGAGAGATGCTGCGTATTCATGAGACGCGGGGACCACTAGCGCAGACCGAAGCCGTCCCTTCACCCTCTTTTGTGTATTACCCCTGTTGCCATGGGAATTAATTGAATAAAATTTCAGACATTGTTGCCCAGGTGGGAATTTCATACCACTGCCCTCCTCCGGGTTTTTTTTTCCTGGCTCATATAACCATATAAACCAGACACATGGAAATACTATATATACTATATGCTGTACTACATGCTTTAAGTTATATATTTATACATACACATATGCCTTTCTTTATATCCCGTTCTTTATATTTATCATGTTTTGCTTTAAAAAAAAAAAAATTAATTTAAAAAAAAAAAAAAAAAAAAATATATATATATATATATATATATATATATATTCTAATAATCCAAGGTTTAACTGTTTAAAAGTCTCCAAAGCAAATTGCTCACCAAACTAGCTGGACAATAATTGAGTTGCTGCTGCTTATAAAAACAATTAGAATAAATGCAAATAAAAAACATTAACACAGTAAAATGTAGCCATTAATTTAGAATTGACTATACAAACTATATACTATACAAACTGATATACATAAAACTGCTGCTCCCTGTATGGACATCATTTATATTTACTCCAGTTGTATTGTTTTCCCAATTAAATAGATCCTTGAAATAGATAAAGATAAAATTAAATTATTTTCAGAATTGTTTTAATTATAAATAAATATTACAATGCCAAGTGAGACCACAAATGCTTTGCTGGGGCAACACCATAGGAGAACCACTTTTGGTTCCCGAAAGAACCTGTGTATTTTTCTAAATGATATGTGAACCTTTTTAAAGAACCCTGCATAACGTATAGACTCCACACCAGTTTTTTTCCCAGAACCCCACGTCTAGACACAGAACCTTAACAATTAAGTGTGTAGAAAGATGAATCACACCACATCTCCTATGAGTTCATTTCCACACTATCAGTAAAAGAGTTCTATACGGTAATATCAGAAATGTTCTTTGCTGCCTATTTATTTTGGTGCCATGTAGAACCTTCTTTAAAGAACCACATACAGGTTTACTGTCATAGAGAACCAACAAACCTTGCAAAGCACCATTAAAATTCTAAATTCAGTTTCTTAGAGTGGTCAACCATAGTAACCTCTTTTTAGGCGACTACAAATATAAATGGTCTAATAATATAAATAAATATAAATATTTATACTAGCAACAATGAGTTCCAATGAGTTCCACTGTTACAATTAAGTAAATATGACTAATATAACTGATTTAGTTTTACTGTAACAGATATTATGTGTAGGTTTGACCAAATAAAGACTTCAGGTCTACATGTGATGGACTGCCATGGGCCTATCCAGTGAGCGCTGAGCTCGAGCACACCCACGAATAATCTTCTATATTCAAATGTTGTAATATTTGATATGAATTGGTCCTTTTAAAATTGTTCCAGCAAACAATTTGCTTGATTTTATTTAAAAACATATTACTGCCAAATAATTATATTTATATATATGAGTTGTATATTATATAGGATTAAGCATAATACAGAAGATGTGCTGCTGTGCTGTAAGTGTATAAGAAGAGCAGATCTGATTAGAACAGATGTAAATAATCATACATACAATACAAAGTATCATGAATATGTTATTGTGAGAGAAGTAGATCAGATCTTGATCCAGTTTGAAGAACAAAGTTAGGTTCCAGATTTCTCCTGGACGCCCCAGACATTGTATGAATGTGTTCAGTTCCTTCAGCAGCAAATCTTGATTTATCTTAATGAAGTACTGAGCAGTCAAAGCAGGTATTAGATGAGAACTGATAATAATACTGGGTTGTTTAGGAGAAGCTTGGAAAGAGTTAAATAACCACACAGACGTATGTAAAAACACTACTTACTCTATTAATACTGATTAATATTTAATAATAAAGTGTTTACTGAGTAAATAAAAGCTTCCTGTCTGAAATAAAATAGATTTTTAAATATAATAATGTCTTTAAGTGACTAAAACCTTTACTGTGTATGATGTAGGTCTAGGTTTAGTACAGAGTATATGTTGCACTCTTAGCTTAAAGGGTTTCATATCGTGCTAAACTTCTTGTCCATCATGCAGAAGAACCACTTGACCATGCATTGGACCACTTTTGCAGAGTGTTCTGTAATAGAACCAATGTATTTACTAAAGAACCCCTTGAGGAACCTTTTTTTGGGGTGGTGATCTTGAGGAGACCAGCACTGATGTGCATATTACAGCTCATCAAATTGACCCCCGGACATGCAAACGTCTCCTCACGTTTAAATCTG
This sequence comes from Megaleporinus macrocephalus, assembly GCA_021613375.1. Taxonomy (NCBI): domain Eukaryota; kingdom Metazoa; phylum Chordata; class Actinopteri; order Characiformes; family Anostomidae; genus Megaleporinus; species Megaleporinus macrocephalus. Next base: position 3,630,160 of record CM038725.1, on the reverse strand, counting down.
AAGGTAACTGTAGTTATACATACTCGTTTAGTCATATAATGTGTGGAGCCTCACCTTCATGACAGGGGGGTTAATTTTCTCCTCCCGGAAGCGTGGAGTTGCTAACAGGTTAACTCTAACAAACGCTTGAGTTGTGCAAAATTAAACTGCAGTATTTATGCAGAAAGCCTGAACATCCAGAGTGCTCGAACATTTAAGCCCCCCCCCCCCACACACACACACACCATCCCTCGCTCCCCACCTCCCCTCCACAATTCATTTCATTCTCTGAAGCTGCACATAAAGCAATCCATTAGTGTCAGCTTTGTCGGAGATTTTAAGTGGACACCTGTCCATTAAGACTAGCGGAGCTCATCTCAGAAATGATTCGCCAGAATTAAATTCATCCCAAATGTAATGGAATTCATAGTTCTAGAGGTTTTGTGTTATTTATATATATATTTATTTATTAATTTATTTATTTGCTAATTCATTCTTTCTAACAACACCTACTATGGTGTTTTGTTTAAACTTCAGATGTGAATTTTTTGTGCTTTACATTAAATAAATTGTATTTCCAAAATTATATACAGTATTGTGTAAAGGTTTTAGCTTTTATTTACTCAGTAAACACTTTATTATTAAATATTAAACAGTATTAATATAGTAAGTAGAGCTATAGTGTGTTTATTTAACCCTTTCCAAGCTTCTCCTTCTATAAACAACCCAGTATTATTATCAGTTCTCATCTAATACCTGCTTTGACTGCTCAGTACTTCATTAAGCTAAATCAAGATTTGCTGCTGAAGGGACTGAACACATTCATACAATGTCTGGGGCGTCCAGGAGAAATCTGGAACCTAACTTTGTTCTTCAAACTCAAGATCTGATCTACTTCTCTCACAATAACATATTTGTGTTACTTTGTATTGTATTTATGATTATTTATCTGTTCTAATCAGATCTGGTGGTGTTAATACACCTATTGATCAGATAAAGATTTTTAAACTATCAGCTCAGGTGTCTTAGACTTTTGCACAGTAGTGTATGACATTGGTTATCTATCGGTGGACGCTCCCAGACAGTGTTAAAGGCAAGTGAAGGTTTCTCTAAAGTAATATAGACGTTCAGAACTTGGAACTGAATGCTTGGAACTCATATGCTTGACCGGTTTAGTGTAAGCCACTAATGAGGCTACAACAATTAACTTCTTCCTTCAATAAACAGCAATGTTACACAGAATAATATTTGTTAACAATATCCATTTTAAAGCTGCACTATGTACGTTTTGGAGGATTTGGAGACCTCTCTGGTGGAAATGTGTAATTACAGACAAAGTATGGAAGAACGTTTTCCTTCTGTGGATGTACTTTTACAATAAGAAGGTCTGCCTTGATGTTCAGATCTGATCCATCACACTGATATTTAAGATATTTACTGACATCCTCAGTCGACACGTCCTTCAACAATGTTTTAACTGAGTTCTCTTTGAATTTTTGCTTCAATGTGCTCGTAATCATTGGGTCCACCGCCTGGAAAAGGGATCTGGGGCACAGATGACATTAGAGAACGTTTTTTCTGCATGTTTTGTGCAATTACACATTTCCACCAAAGAGGTCTCCAAATCCTCAAAATGTACATAGTGCAGCTTTAAGTTAGGTTGCTATTAAGTACTCAGTATAAACTCAGCATTTATAGTCTACATTAGATCTCTTTATATCACACCTCCTGCATTGGTCTTATATTTGGAATACTTTATGTTAATAAGCTTTTACCCAACATCTGGTCACATGTTTCATGTTCAAGTATGTTAAACCCAGTAAATGCATATAATTTTGCTTATATTAAAAATATCCTGTGGAATGTTTGTAAACCCATAACCAAAGATTAACAAAACATGACTTCAAACGTTTGCATTAAGCTGTATTTGTCCGAGTTCAATATCTTCTCAAAGGTCCATTATTCCTCTCTGAAGTCCACATTTAACATTTGTGTGGCTCTATGTACCAAAAACAGTTCAGATTTATTTGGACATTACATCAGGATGATTGTGTTACTCTTTCTTTACGACGAGTGCATGTAAATAAGTTGTGTTCTGATTGGCTGCCTTGCATTATGCCCTGTTCAAGAACAGTCCAGAATAAATGAATAGGCGGAGCTAAACTGCTGTAGGCTGAATATTCAGGTATATGTAGAGGTGTGGGTGACATCACAAAAGTAATAGATTTAAAATTGTTTTAGCAGCATAGTTTGGGGAGTGAACAGCACATTTGGAAACTTTAACAGTGTTTACATGAAACATCAAATATCTTTTCTATGATATGAGTTCATTAAGGCTTTGTTATTATAGATTGTTACTGTGCAAAGAAAAACATGACTTACATTGAAAGTAAAGTAGGTTGTTTTTGTCTTTGGACAGCAAATACATATATATATATATATATATATATATATATATATATATATATATATATATATATATATATATATATTTGCTCCAATGAAAAAACATCTCCATTTTTGTTATTTTTTTTTTTTTATTATTTTTTTTTTTTGTATATATATATATATATATATATATATATATAGCTTGGAAAAAAATCTGGTTCCATTGATTTACACTGCAAGTAAAGTATGTTTTTGAGATAATTGATAATTGTTTTTAATTGGACAGTATATATATATATATATATATATATATATATATATATATATATATATATATATAAATATATATATATATATATATATATATCCAATATATCTCCAATTTTTTTGGATTGTGAGCTGCTGTACAAATGAAAAAAAAAAAATATATATATATAGTAGCTGTCCAATAAAAAAAAATCCATTTTTGTTGATTTTGAGTTTTCTACATCATTTGAACGCGCCAATGGTTGTTTTCATTCTTTGAAAATTTCATGATGAACGGACCAATAGAAAAGCTCCAGAGTAGCTTGGAAAAAATTCTGGTTCCATTGATTTACATTGCAAGTAAAGTATGTTTTTGAGATAATTGATAATTGTTTTTAATTGGACAGCATCTATATAAATGTATATATATATATGTATGTGTGTGTGTGTGTGTGTGTGTGTGTGTGTGTGTGTATGTGTGTGTGTGTATATATGCTGCTTGCTCTTGCACATTGAAAGAAGCACTGAACCTATGGCTTACTAAACTCCTCCGTCCTTGCCATGTGAAAAAGATCAAGGTGTATCAAGTTTCCCAGCATTCTCACGTGTAGGTGCTGGTAAAGTGGACTAACTCCCCCTCAGTGCTGAGCAGCAGGCGCTGAATAGAGTGGGGGGGGGGGGGCTTCAAGTGCAACTTCTCCATATTCAACAGACGCAACAACTGCACTTCTGTGTGGCACCTTAGGCGCATCTCCTCGGTTCCATGGGCTTAGGGTGTTGGGTTACGTGGGGGGGAGGAGGGTGGGGTGGAGGGGGGATCAGGCAGGACAGAAGTGTCAGTGATAAGATCAAAAGAGGGGGGAGGCTCCTGATCCCTCATTACCAGGCCAGATGATGCACTCTCCTCCGGAACATTACAGCAATGAGATTTAGGCCTGAGTGTCCACCCCTGGCAAAACCCAACAGCAGGGATAAACCTCACAAGCCTGGTCAGCTCATCTCCACTCCGATTAATTAAGAGCCCTCTGTAACACAGCCCCTCCATTTAGTACGGCTGGAAAAGCTCTGGACGCTGTTCCAAACGCTGAAGAAAAGAGATTCGGGGACAGTCGACATTCTTCTCTAAATAACAGACCGGTAATTTCATATTAGCAAAGGTATCAAAAGTATTCACATTCTTTACTCAGGTAGAAGTACAGATACTAGGGTTTAAAACACTTCTGTAGTAGTTTAAGTATCAACTCAAGATTTTTACTCCAGTAAAAGTGTAAAAGTACAATGTAAAAAGTAAAAAAAGTACTTTTTACAAAAGTAAAAGTAATGTAAGAGAAAATATGTCATTAAGTATAAAAGCTTAGGTCGCACCACAGGGGTCCACAGTGCACTAGCCCACCTCCCCAAAAACCCCCATTCTTCTAAAAGCCATAATGACTATAATGTTATATTAAAATGTTAATGTTGATAAATTTGGGATGCGCTAGGCTTCCTGTTTCAGCTCATATACGCCCATTAAACATGAATGTAGTTTAGTACAATGTAAATATATTAAAGAAGCATATCTGTTACTACTGAACATTAACATGTGTTTCATGGAGCGGAAGATGGAGCACACCAGCAGTCAGTGGAGCCAGAATTGTTTCCAAGCCATTTTGGAGCATTTCTATTGGTCCATTCAACATGAAATTTTCAAACAATGTAAACAACCATTGCCGTGTTCTTCAAACTGGAGCTCAAGATATGATCCACTTCTTTCACAATAAGATATTCATGTTACTTTGTATTGTATGTATAATTATTTACATCTTAATACACTTATTAATAAAATAAATGCTTTAAACTATCAGCTTAATTGCCTCAGACTTCTATGCACAGTGGTGTATGTAACGAGACCGTGTATGATATATACATATGCATAAGCATCATGTGCGGCTTTGAGCACTCTTGTAAGAGCAGTTGACACTGTTTCTTGGAATAAACCTTCTTCAGTTCTAGATTATCAGAAAACTAGGTCCTGCGTTATAGTAAGTGTTTGTAATGACGACACAGTTACACATGAATAACAGAATAATACATGCAAAAACAATGTAACTACTAGTCTTACATATGGACTACAGCAGTGCAGCGTATGCAATTAAACACATGTATAAATTTGTATCTTGGTAATTGTAACAGTATATTCTGTCTCATGTAATAAACATTAACTATAATTATAATGACACTGGAAAAGCAACATAATGCAACACATTCAATGAATTATATAAAACAGACTTTTTACAACACCAGTAGAGTGAACATGATGATGATCTGATGTGGAAGAGAATGGCTAGAATAGCTGTCCCGCAAAGATGGTGGTCTTAAATATGTGGAGGTCTTGGTGCTTTCGATGCTTGAGGATCATTTCTGCTGAGCCCGGTGTTTTCAGTGTGTGAGAAACTCACTAGTGTAAACTCACTCTCCTCAGATGACACTAATGATGAACACAGCTATGATATAGCTGAAATATAGAGCTGCACCATATGGACCACATGTGGAGTTACAACCTACACCCTGCCCAATGATGTTGATTGTAATTAATTAAGTAATTAATATATATTTCGTCGCTGTCTAATAAAAAACATGGATCTCTATTTTTGTTGATTTTCATTTTTCTACATCATTTAAACACGACAGCTGCCGTTAACATAGTTTACAATTTCCATGATGAGTGGACCAATAGAAATGCTTCAAAATCACGTGGACAAAATTCTGGTTCCATTGACTTACATTGAAAGTAAAGACAGTTTTTGGCCTCTCCTGTAAAGTTTCTATTTTGAAGATACTTGTTTTTCATTGGACAGCGACGACTTGCTCTGACTGAATATATAATTTATAATTATAAAGATTTTTAGATCTGAATATATTGAGAGACGAGTGTAAATAGTAAAGTTGGAGCCCATGTACACAAATATTACTAAAACAAACATTTGGCTGTATTTAAATGTAAAAATGAGAATGTATATATTTATAATAGCTATAACAATTTAAGAATTATATAAAACAGACTTTTTAGGGAAGTGGATATCTGCTGCTGGTGTGTTAGTACAACAAGAAATTGATACACATGTTTAATTACATGAGCTGTATTACTGTAATTCATATATAACAGTGGCTACATCACTAATAGGGAAATACAAACAGCTAGTAGGTTGTATATATATATATATATATATATATATATATATATATATATATACATATACATATATATATATATATATATATATATATATATATATATATATATATATATATATATATATATATATACACATATATGTCTGTATATGTGTGTATTCATATTTAACTACACAGTTATTAAAGACACTTATAATATAAAGTGGGACCAACCACACTTAGGCTTCTTCACCAGTTGGGCCTGCATTGCAATGTTGCTTTAAACATAAACAGGCCTTAATTCAAACCTGAACAACAAATCTCTCTTTGTCTGATTCTAAATAGCAATTTGCATGTTCTCCAAGCCGGCGCGTTGGGTCCATAGTGCTGCCGTAAGCCACCTCACTTTCTCTTAGGTCAGATTGCCCCGTAAGGATAACCGGCAGAGGTAGAATTGTTATCTGAGAGTCGGCATAACACAATCAAGTATTGTGAAAAGAAGAGAAAGACAAGCCAATTGAGTCAGCTGTCATGGCGCGTCCCGTCGGTTCATTTCGATAAGTGAGCGTTTTAAGAGAGGTCCTCCGACTTTCAATGCGAGGATTTCGCCCAAGAAAACACTGCCTCGCTTGTTAAAGGCGGCCGGCTCGGATTTCATGCTTGGAAAACAGTTACTCTATGAGCTATTTAAGTCTGCGATGGCGGCCCCAGCAATCTCCAAGTAGTTTGTAATGAAAAATGCAACAAATTACCATAGACGGCCCCCCAGCTATTGTGCTCGTATTTATCACGAAAGACCTGCTCTGACATTTCAGCCTCCGGGCTTAGAATAGAGGCAGTTTGTAATGTGTGCGGAATCGCCTTTTCTTCGGCCTTGTAGTAGTACTTAAGTGTCGTGTTAAGCCCGAGGCGAAGGAGACTCTCAATGACCCGCTCTGGCTGGATTTTTGTGTTTACTGTATTCCCCCTCAATAAGCACCACTGAATCCCATCTCTTATCAGTGCATAAAGTCTAACAGATTGCCGACTCGAGTTTCCCCTTCCAGCCAATGTTGGTTTTCCTCCTTTGTCTGGCTTGACAATAGTTTCCACATACCCTACAGCTTGAGTTTCTGTCTTCTTTATTTGCGGAGTATCACCCTCTGTGCAAGTGACAGCTATTTGCACAACGCAGGTACAGCCCAGGAGAGGCTTGTTCTGGGGGGGAGGGAACGCTGGGGATGCCAGCGGGGCTTGTTTTTACTGCTGACCGTTACGGCTGAGGAAATGATGGCTGACCGGCTAATCTTTTTGGACTAAGGCAAGAGGCTAATATTTTTTTTACCAATAAAATCCTTATTTCATTAAATAATATATAAGAAAAATAAATAAATAAATAAATAAAATAATATATATATATATATATATATATATATATATATATATATATATATATATATATATATATATATATATATATATATATATATAATCACTGTCCAATAAAAAAACATGCATCTATTTTTATTTTATTTTTTCCATGATAAATGGACCAATAGAAATGCTCCAAAAATGCCTTTTTTCTTTTTTTGGGCAGCGGTGATGTGGATCAGGTCCACCTTGTAGATGTAAAGTCAGAGACAGTAGCTCATCTGCTGCTGCACAGTTTGTGTTCCTCTAGTTCTTCATCAGTGGACACAGGACGCCGCCCACAGGACACTGCTGTCTGCATAGTTTTGGTTGGTGGACGATTCTCAGTCCAGCAGCTGCAGTGCTGTGTCTGATCCACTCACACCAGCACAAAACACACTAACACACCACCACCAGGTCAGTGTCACTGCAGTGCTGAGAATGACCCACCTCCCTAATAGTATCTGCTCTGTGGTGGTCCTGTGGGGTTCCTGATTGTTAAAGAACAGATGAACAGTGTGTAAGTGTAGCTCCTGGTATATGGTGTGGGGGGAAATACAGATATTGAACATGTGCATTATGGTTTTGGTGCAGTCACTCATTCAGTCAACACCAGTACAGTAAGTTACAACCTACAGCCCACCCAATGATGTTGATTGTAATTAATTCATTAATGTATATTTCTTCATTGTCCAATAACAAAGCATGGATCTCTATTTTTGTCGATTTTCATTTTTCTACATCATTTGAACACGACCACGAACACTGCCATTGACATAGTGTACAATTTCCATGATGAATGGATCAATAGAAATGCTTCAAAATCACTTGGACCAAATTCTGGTTCCATTAACTTACATTAAAAGTATAGACTGTTTTGGCCTGTCCTGTAAAGTTTCTATTTTGAAGATACTTGTTTTTCATTGGACAGCGACAATTTGCTCTCCCATATTTGCTCTGGTCCCCATCACCACTGACTGAATATATAATTTATAATTATAAAGATGTTTAGATCTGAATGTGTTTAGAGACGAGTGTAAATAGTGAAGTTGGAGCCCATGTACACAAATATTACTAAAACAAACATTTGACTGTATTTAAATGTAAAAATGAAAATGTATATTTTTATAATATCTATAACAATTTACCATTAATTAACCCATTTATTGATTAATAACAATCACAATTATATATTACAATCCCAAAAATCCCAATCATTCTAATCTAAGACTTAGTAATAAGAATAATAAGAATGAGTAATAATTAGTAATAATAATGAATTATTTAATAATAACATGATCCAATTAAATTTGTTTGTTATTATTTGATAATAACATGTGGTATTAATATTAAAACAGCTTTAAATCAGTGCACCAGTATAAGTAATAATGATTGAAATATTGATTAAAATATTAATGTTGCTCAACAACTGACAAGTTTCTTATAAATTATAAAGTTTAACGCAGATTAAGATGTACAGACTTTCCAGACTTCTGACAGTCAGTGCATTTCAGTCCCGCTGAGGCTGCGACTAATGTTAGTTAAAATTCCACGTTTTCCAAAAGTAAGTGGTTTAGAACCTCCAGATTTACACCACCAGTCAAAAGGTTCACACCCACCCAGGTTCTTCTTATTTGTACTATATTAATAATAACAATATTAATAATAATATTAGTGAATAATTGTAAAGAGATCAAAACAAGGACAGATTAGGGATAGGTTGGGCCCCTGGGCAGAGAGTTAACCCACCCCCCAACCCGCGCCCCTCGTGATCAGGGGCCCTCTAATGGTATGCCCTGCTCTTCTCTAGGGCCCCCTGGTAGGGGCTCTCATAACCAGGGCCCTCTAAAATTATGCCCCCCTCTTTCCTAGGACCCCTAATAGCCAAAAGTCAAAGTTTGAGCAGTGCCGCAACACATTGTGCATTTTCATAAGGGGCCCAAAAGCATGGCTAAGGCCCAAAAACATGGCTAGGGCCCCCAAGAGGCCCTGGGGTCAAAGTCCCCAAAAGTCAGAGGATCCTTAAAATTGAGGGTTCTTGGAAATAAAAATATATTGTATCATAAATGTTGACAGGCATCGCAAAATGTTTTGGGCAAGGGCCCCTGGGCGCTGGCCCCACTGGCCTGGTCAGTAATCCAGCCATGAGAATAGTCGGTATGGAATTATTCCTGGAGCAGAATTAAACATCTGGTTGTGTTTAAAGAATGTTTAGAGGGTCTTTTAGAAATGAGCTCATTTGCTCTGATGCAGGTTTACATACTTTGAACATTCTGACCAGCAGCTCCATGAGGAGCCACATGAGCTGCTTCTCTAACAGGACTGAAGAAGATAGTGTAGATGCTGAGATCTTGTTCTGATAAACAGGTTTGGTGGTTTTATAGCTCTTATAAAAATATACATTCTCATTTTTACATTTAAATACACTCAAATGTTTGTTTTAGTAATATTTGTGTACATGGGCTCCAACTTCACTATACACTCGTCTTTCAATGTGTGTCCAAACATTTGGTCTAGTTACAGTGGTGGTGATTGGGACCGGGGACCAGAGCAAATATAAGCCTTTGTATTAAAAGTGAACAGTACATGTACATATTCATCATAAATATATTTGAACATACATTTTAGTCTAAAATTAAAACTAATCTTAAAACTAGGGCTGAGCGATAAAAAAAACCCGATAATTATTGCGAAATAATGTTTCCTCAATAGAACTGTAAGACGTAGTTGATAGAAAGTCGATAGAGTTCAGTTCCGTTCGTGTTTTGAGAGACAACAAGAATAGCCAGTGAGAACGAGAATAGCGCCGCCACAAACCAATCAGATGGCTGAACTAGAGTTCCAGCTGTTTCATGTTTGGTGAAGCACACAGTGCAGAGTGTAGGAGTAGCAGCAGCTTAACCCACGTACTAGTAATCTGGTTACTGCAGCGTCACAGTCGAGCAGAGAGAATAAAATAAGAGAAAATAAGAGAAAACGTTAAACTACTACTGAAATAAACATGATACACGTGTTAATAATCTATAAATAATCTATAAGAGAAGATAAACAGGTAAACAGGTGCTGTCCTGCTGCTGTGTTGATGAAGCTCTACGGGATGTTTGATCTTCAAGGTCTCGTGTATAGCAGTTGTTCTGTTGTGATCATCTCCACTGTGCAGAGCTGACAGAGCACCACACTGTTGTGTTTCTGTGTGAAACACTCCCACAACGTTAGATGAACGTGAGAGATTGTTAGTAGCTGCAGCTCGCGCTCCGGGTAAATCCATCCTTTCAGTGGGCGTGGCCACCTTAACGATGCATTGACGCACGTTATGCTAATCAACGTATTTTTTTAATTGATAAAAATAAATATGTTGTAGGAATTCGAGTGAGACACTGAGACAAAGTTGACAGAGTCCTTTCCCCAACTTAAAGAACCAGCAACAGCCTGTTTAACACAGTGTCTGTGTGTGAATACTGCTCGTACTAATACTGCCCTATATATATATATATTTAAGAAAAAAATTTAAATTTTGATATCTTCACTTCTCACTTAAAGTAAAAAGGAAATAGTGACTTATATCATAATAAATATCGATATCGACTGATATGAAAAAAAATATCGTGATAAGATTTTTTCCCTTATCGTCCAGCCCTACTTAAAACTAAAGTAAGCCAATATCTCAGTCATAACTTTTTAAGTTAATAACATTGTGGGAGCTTTTAGAGGTCTTCAGATGTCAGGTTCCCATCATCACCCTTACTAAGAGTTCTGAGTTTCTACGTTTATTCAGAACAAAACATTTAGCGTCAAACCGCTCGTCCCATTTCATTCAAAGTGGGTTCACCTTTAAGCCCAAGCAGTTCCTGGGACTGGAGGTCTCTGGGGGCTACAGCTGTGCAAATGGACTCACTTCGCAAGGTGTCCGCAAGATGTGCGAGTTGACCTCTGGTCTGGCCTGACTTCTGCTTTGAGGTTAAAGGGAGGGAGCCTGGCTGATACTAAAGGATAAGACGCCCCGAAAAAGAGCGGGCGGGTGTCGAAACCGAAGATGATTGGTGAGGAATGTGGCGCGGCTGTAGATTATGACTATAAAAGGGTGGCGGAGTCGTTTATCTCCGGGCTGGACGCTGATACGGTGACTCCGTGTTTAATAATCCAGGCGGGAGTGATCGTCCGGACGAATGCGTGGCATGCCAGTGTTTTTGGAATGCCTTTGGAATGAATAGCCCTGTTCTTACGCTCAGCCTCCATTGTATACGCGCCTGCTTACTTTGCTCTCGGCTCAGCTGTGCTCGAGATAAGGCAACACAGAGTTTTGAGCCCTTGATAACAATATCAGGAAGGAACAAAGCAGTTACAAGTGAGAGACTTTTGCCTTTGGTGGGCAGCGCGTATGAACAGCTGATACAGCTGTTTGAATTCTGGGAAAGCACTGAATTTTCCCACAAGTCTGTAAACATGAGCTGAAAAACACACATCAACCTCAGTATCAAGATACTTTCTAAACATATATACCTTATATCTGCATTTTGAATGTATCTTATTATGATAAGTTATTAGTATATGTGTGTATATACATCTCATATCATATACACTAACCAGTCATAACTTACATTTACACTCACTGTCCACTGTATCAGCTCCACTGACCATACAGGAGCTCCACTCACTGTCCACTGTATCAGCTCCACTGACCATACAGGAGCTCCACTTACAGACTGTAGTTCATCTGATTCTCTGTATACTTTATTACTCTGTTCTTTAATGATCAGGACCCCCACAGGACCACCACAGCATCTGCAGTGACGCTGACGTGCTGGTGTGAGTGGATCAGACACAGCAGTGCTGCTGCTGGAGTGTTTAAACACCTCAGTGTCACTGTTGGACTGAGAATCGTCCACCAACCAAAACTATCCAGACAACAGTGTCCTGTGGGCAGTGTCCTGTTGGTAGCGTCCTGTGGGTAGCATCCTGTGAGCAGTGTCCTGTGGGCATTGTCCTATGAGCAGTGTCCTGTGAGCAGTGTCCTGTGGGCAGTGTCCTGTGTGCAGTGTCCTGTGAGCAGTGTCCTGTGGGCAGTGTCTTGTGAGCAGTGTCTTGTGGGCAGTGTCTTGTGAGCAGTGTCTTGTGGGCAGTGTTCTGAGGGTAATGTCCTGTGGGTAATGTCCTGTGGGTAGCGTCCTGTGAGCAATGTCCTGTGGGCAGTGTCCTGTGAGCGGTGTCCTGTGTGCAGTGTCTTGTGAGCATTGTCCTGTGAGCAGTGTCCTGTGGGCAGTGTCTTGTGAGCAGTGTCCTGTGGGCAGTGTCTTGTGAGCAGTGTCCTGTGGGTAGCATCCTGTGACTAGTTTCCTGTGAGCAGCGTCCTGTGTCCACTGATGAAGGACAATAGGAACACAACCTGTGCAGCAGCAGATGAGATCTACAAGGTGGACCAACAAGGTAGGAATGTTGTGGACAGTAAATGAATACAGTGTCTGATCCACTTATACCAGCACAACACACTCTAAAAACACCACCACTATGTCAGTGTCACTGCAGTACTGAGAAAGATCCACCTCCCCAATAGTATCTGCTCTGTGGTGGTCCTGTGGGGGTCCTGATCATTAAAGAACAGAGTAATAAAGTATACAGAGAATAAGATGAACTACAGTCTGTAAGTGGAGCTCCTGTATGGTCAGTGGAGCTGATACAGTGGACACTGAGTGGAGATTCCGGGAGGTGGGTTTAATGTTATGGCTGATCAGTGTATATATCTTTTTCTGCTTTATGTTATTTGCTCAAGCTGTGGAGAATGATTGCAATCAGCTCTCGTAGTTATCAGGATATGTATATAACCGGCCAGGCCTATCTGTCCGTTCACCTGTTGTGTCTAAACCAAGCAGCTGATTTGTTTTCCATACGTGAAGAAAGTTTGGATCTGAATACGTGCGCCCGTGTTCAGCGCTCCAGAGTTCCAGCGGCAGAGCCTGAGCTGCGTCGTCCAACATGCCAAATAAATCACACAATTCAAACAACGGCCCTCTATCACAGTCAAAACACTACCTGATAAAGGTAATTACCTGGAAGTCTCAGTCATCTAGGTCGTTATTAGCAGAGGAAGTCGGATCCTGCCATAGAAAACATGGGGCCACCCCTTTCCTACAGAACAGAGGGGAAAACCCACATATGCACACTCGTGAAGAGATGAATGGGATTCTGTTACACCACGAATATACCGCGTTCTTCTCTCCGGCCCTTATTACCGCTAAGACTGTTTTACAATGTAAACGGGTTTGGCATTAGTTGGGGGCACATATACTAATATGAATCAAAGCCCACCCTATCCCCTAAATATTACCTATAAGCTGATTCCACTGTAGGTAAGGTAGTAAATCACTTTATAGTGACGTGGAACAACATTTGTGGAATTACAGTAAATTATAAATAAATAAACAAGACACCACATTATCTGTACGTCTGATTATTATTAGATAAATCCAATTAAAGATCACTTTACCAACTAAACTAAACTAGATACTCCACATTACATGGTACTGCTGTCAGAAAACTTTTAAATTATACATACAATGTCTGGATTATATACACATATAACTAAAATATATATGTATTGTTTTTATAATGCTGAAATGAAATGATAAAGAAATGCATGTTAAGGTTTCCTGACTAGACTAGACTAACATTAATGTTAGACAGTACGGCTGTGTCCCAAACAGCGCCCTCTGGAACATTACATACTGCACTACTGACAGCACTTCTAACGATGGAGTCATTTATTTATTCATTAATTAATTCATTTATTTTATTTATAATATTTTATTTGTTTAAGTATGTAGTGTAGTAGCAGTCTGCAGTTGGGGGCGTGGTCAGAGAGTAATGTAACTTTACGTTTCAGAGTGCTTTCTGACTAAAGTTAACATAAACGTTAGCTAACCCAAACCCTCATAGTCTGTTACCATAACAACACATTATACTAAAGCTGGTTTATTACAGTATATATGATCATCGTTGCTATTCACTGCACTCATCACTGACCTCACGTTTAAAGCTGGCGAGAGCTACCCGACACTCCAGCGAGGCGATAGCTTTCTGAACAGGCATCTCAACACAAGCCTTAACACAGTGAAAGACACAGACCACCTAACAACCAGAGCCCGTTGCTAACAACAAACACAGCGCTTGAATTGCATGGGCTGCCAAAACACACTTAAAATAAAAGTTTTAAAGTTTTAACTTTTCTGTGGTTTAATTTTTGGGTGGGACAAATCTATCTGTATCTGATATTGGGTGGGACACGTCCTCCTCCGGTCCCTACCCCAATAGGCCTAATCATTTTATACAGAAAAAAACACATTTTGCAAAGTCTAAACTTTGTGTTTGGAAGGGTAATATGTAATTAACGTTAGATTAGTAAATAAATGTGTTTATGTTCTTTAAATAACTGAATATTGCAGAAAAGGTAAACTTTACAGGAGAGGACAAAAACTGTCTTCACTTTCAATGTAAGTCAATGGAACCAGAATTTTTCCTAAGCTATTTCGGAGCATTTCTACTGGTCCATTCATCATGAAATGCTCCCACAATGTAAACGACAGCTGCTGCATTTAATTGATGTATAAAAATAGATGCATGTTTTTCATTGGGCAGCGCTAATATGTAATTGCAGAACTATGTTTGAAGAGCAGGTGGATATGATGCCTTCAAGGATTAAAGCAATGTCTGTTTACTATAAAACTAAACCAGCAACATTCAGCCTGTGCGGGATGACGAAGCCCAACTCTCCTCACAGGAAAAAAAATTCTACAGAATGTGTCGTTTTTGGGTGTCCAATAATTTTTAGTCTTTGCATATTTTTTAAAACTCTTGTTAGTCTGTTTACAACCTAATATAACTAAAACAAAGTTATTTTTTATGAAATTGGGGCCCATATAGACGCTTAAAGGGCCAAAAAGAAAAACAACTGTTTGTTGTGTACATGCCTTTGGATGGTTTTCTCATTTAAAGAATATATATATATTTATATATTTATATATATATATATATATATATATATATATATATATATATATATATATATATATATATATATATATATATATATAATTATTAATATTATTAACTTATGTCTTCTGAAAGTTTCCTGATGAATGGACCAATAGATCCAAAATAGCTTGTTCTGGTTCCATTGACTTACATTGAAAGTAAATGTCTTTTCTGTATAGTCATTTTGGAGACACCTTTTTTTTCATTGGACAGCGATGATGTGAATCAGCGCTCTATTAGACACTCCTACTACTTGCTGGTCCACCTTGTAGATGTAAAGTCAGAGACAGTAGCTCATCTGCTGCTGCACAGTTTGTGTTCCTCTAGTCCTTCATCAGTGGACACAGGACGCCGCCCACAGGACACTGCTGTCTGGATAGTTTTGGTTGGTGGACGATTCTCAGTCTAACAGTGACACTGAGGTGTTTAAACATTCCAGCAGCAGTACTGCTGTCTGATCCACTCACACCAGCACAACACACGACCACCAACACACCACTACCATGTCAGTGTCACTGCATTCTGAGAATGATCCACCTCCCTAATAGTATCTGCTCTGTGGTGGTCCTGTGGGGGTCCTGATCATTAAAGAACAGAGTAATAACTTATACAGAGAATCAGATGAACTACAGTCTGTAAGTGGAGCTCCTGTATGGTCAGTGGAGCTTATACAGTGGACAGTGAGTGGAGGTCCTGTATGTTCAGTGGAGCTGATACAGTGGACAGTGAGTGGAGGTCCTGTATGGTCAGTGGAGCTGATACAGTGGACAGTGAGTGGAGCTCCTGTATGGTCAGTGGAGCTGATACAGTGGACAGTGAGTGGAGGTCCTGTATGGTTAGTGGAGCTGATACAGTGGACAGTGAGTGGAGGTCCTGTATGGTCAGTGGAGCTGATACAGTGGACAGTGAGTGGAGCTCCTGTATGGTCAGTGGAGCTGATACAGTGGACAGTGAGTGTAGGTCCTGTATGGTCAGTGGAGCTGATACAGTGGACAGTGAGTGGATGTCCTGTATGGTTAGTGGAGCTGATACAGTGGACAGTGAGTGGAGGTCTTGTATGGTCAGTGGAGCTGATACAGTGGACAGTGAGTGGAGGTCCTGTATGGTCAGTGGAGCTGATACAGTGGACAGTGAGTGGAGGTCCTGTATGTTCAGTGGAGCTGATACAGTGGACAGTGAGTGGAGCTCCTGTATGGTCAGTGGAGCTGATACAGTGGACAGTGAGTGGAGGTCCTGTATGGTCAGTAGAGCTGATACAGTGAACAGTGAGTGTAGGTCCTGTATGGTCAGTGGAGCTGATACAGTGGTCAGTGAGTGTAGGTCCTGTATGGTCAGTGGAGCTGATACAGTGAACAGTGAGTGTAGGTCCTGTATGGTCAGTGGAGCTGATACAGTGGTCAGTGAGTATAGGTCCTGTATGGTCAGTGGAGCTGATACAGTGGTCAGTGAGTGGAGGTCCTGTATGGTCAGTGGAGCTGATACAGTGGACAGTGAGTGGAGGTCCTGTATGGTCAGTGGAGCTGATACAGTGGACAGTGAGTGGAGGTCCTGTATGGTCAGTGGAGCTGATACAGTGGTCAGTGAGTGGAGCTAATGAAGTGAGTAATCAGGAGAGGAAGTAAGAGGAATGTGGAATGTCCTCCTTCCAGCAACATGAAGGTAATAAAGCCAGAGGTCTTCAGACGTACTGAGCAGTTAGGTCTTCTTCAGGACCATCACAGCTTAGTCACTCTCCAGCAGAGGAAGGAGGTGAGTCACCAAAACAAAGACATTCATCACATTTTTCTGGGCAGCTGATTCGACCCTGTGTGATGATGCATGACCTCCTGAGCATCTGACAGAAGAAGCTTTGTTTCAATCAGCTTTAGGGAGTGAAATCAAGCGCAGCTCCTCATTTACATACCATTTTGAGAAAAGCCCTGATTCATGTTTCAGTAGGGAGCCAATACAGAAGCAATGGCTGTGTTTATAGGTGAGGTCCAGTAGCAAATCTCCTGAGCCCCCTACTAACTCACCTACAGTTACAATGACTGGCCATAATAAACTTCAGCATCACTTCCTATGAATTCATAATTCACTCTATTCGTAATACATTATACATTCATTCATTTTATTTATAAGGTGTTATATGCCATACTTAACACTTTACAATGCCTGTTGTAAGCTTGTGTAATTGCATATAAGTAGTTATAGTGACATGCAGAGAACATGCAGACATATAGATGTATGTATGTAGTAGACTGTACAGAGAAAGAAGAGTGAGAGAACATCTGGATATGGATGTATGTATGTAGTAGACAGTACAGAGAAAGAAGAGTGAGAGAACATCTGGATATGGATGTATGTATGTAGTAGACTGTACAGAGAAAGAAGAGTGAGAGAACATCTGGATATGGATGTGTGTATGTAGTAGACTGTACAGAGAAAGAAGAGTGAGAGAACATCTGGATATAGATGTATGTATGTAGTAGACAGTACAGAGAAAGAAGAGTGAGAGAACATCTGGATATAGATGTATGTATGTAGTAGACTGGACGGAGAAAGAAGAGTGAGAGAACATCTGGATATGGATGTATGTAGTAGATTGTATTCAGGTTTCATAACGCAGTATAACCTCTATTCATAATAACATATACTATGAATCCTGCATTTGTAATGTGAAATAAAAATGTATTTAAATGTATTAAATGTATTTAAAATGTATTTATAAGGTGTCATATGACACACATATTACCTTATAATGTCTTCTTATGAGCTTGTATAATTGAATAATACTTTATAGATAATACATTATATAAGGTGTTATATGCCATACATAACACTTTACAATGCCTGTTGTAAGCTTGTGTAATTGCTTATAAGTAGTTATAGTGACATGCAGGACTCTTTCTAACATAAAAGTATATATAGCTTTTTTTATAATTGAGTAATGCTTTATAGATAATACATTATGCGATGCGATGAATCCTGCATTTGTAATGTGTTATAAATGTATTTATAAGGCGTCATATGACACACATATTACCTTATAATGTCTTCTTATGAGCTTGTATAATTGAATAATACTTTATAGATAATACATTATGCATTGCATTGCATTTATAAGATGTTATATGCCATACATAACAGCTTACAATACCTGTCGTAGGCTTGTATAATTGCCCATAAGTAGTTATAGTGATATAAAAGTATATACCTGTATAATGTCAGGTTTCATAACGCAGTATAACCTTTATTCATAAGAACACATGCTATGAATCCTGCATTCATAATGCCCTATAAATGCAACAGTGTTGATCTTATTCTCGTCTATTATTTTTATTATTATTATTTTTCTGGCAGATCTTCACTGCATAACTCGTCCCACAGTTTTTTGAGATTTCAGCTCTGTTCCAACTTCAGATTGTCCGATCAGATTGTGTGATTCGGGCTTTGTGATTGGATGATCAGTTTCTGGATTACACCTGAATCTTTTCCCATAGAGAAGATATAGGATGGAAAAATGCGTGCCCATCTAAGGTACTTCTGCTAGACCGACAGACACTGTTTCACATACACTGACTCGGGGCAGACCCCCAACCATGACTGCAGTGTTGGTTTGACCTGCACTCGTTTATTTGCCGTTTTTTCCATCCCTCTTTTTCCCCATAGAGTCCCATTCATTTTCAGGTGCATCCAAACCTCATCCCTCCAAAGTGCCTGTACTCACTCAGGACAGATCTCCAAACTCTAATACACAGACATACTGACCTGCACTCCTCTATTTGTCGTTCATTCATCCCTCGTTCCTCTAACTGCTTAAGCTGCTCAACCGTCCTGTGTTTCCTAGTGGTTATTTTTACTGTTACTTTCTACTTTTACGCATATAATGAGTATTAGATAGATAGATAGATAGATAGATAGATAGATAGATAGATAGATAGATAGATAGATAGATAGATAGATAGATAGATAGATACTTTATTGATCCCGAAGGAAATCTAGCAGCCAGTAGCAGTTAGACACACAGTACAAAAAAACAATAAGGTATATAAAGAATAAAGAACTCCAATAGTAAAAAAGAATATATACAAGAACATATTAATACAAACTATACACCCTGACTGAAGGTAAAAGGTAGTGCAGTAATAAATTAGGTAATGTGTAAGAGAAAAACGGGTATCAGCAGATACATAACAGTTCTGGGATATTTATTAAAAAATAAATAAAATAAATAAAATAAATAAAAAAATTAATAAATGTGCAAAGAAGTACTGGGATATTTATTACAAAATAAATAAATGTGCAAAGAAATGTATTTTCTTTGCAAAAAAAAAAAGTTATTATATTAGATATTGATCGTAGGCAGGCCTTAAAGTGAGGCCATTGTCCTCCAAACTGTTAAACTTTTAGTTTGAGTGAGTTTGATTGTACAGATATGCCAAATAAGAACTTGATGAATAACAAAGCTATCAATTTATGAATTTGGCTGTATGCAACCCTATTGATTAATAGAGCCGCTCTCTCTGAGATCAGCTTGGCTTTGCCTGTTGTGGTGCCCTGGCTTGGCAGATAAACGACTGCATGCACTGCGGCGCCGCTGAAGAAATCTAAACATAGCAAGACGTGTGATGATGGCAAAGCTGTCAGTTATCACCATCTTAAAACCTTCCCTGTCTGGAGATGTTAAAGCAACACTTTTCCACATTTCCATCTCGGGAGGAAGAAGAGAAAACCACTTGGTAATGGCCGTCAATCACATTTAGTGCCGGTTTAAGGCAGCACCTGAGCAGCGGAGGAGAACTGCAGTGAGGAGCAGCATTCCTGGTTTTACGGTCTTGCTGCTTTATTTGAAGTTTTTTTTTTTTTGGAGGGGGGGGGGGGGTGGTTAGTAATAAAATCTTATCTCTAGCTTTCACTGTGGACATCTCGGCTTTTAACTGCCGTCTCCGGGGCACTTTAAGTGTCTGTTTGTGTCCCCGGCCTCCGAACGTGAGACCTTATTTGCTTAGCACGAGAACAAATCAATAAAAAGCCAAATACTACGAGGAAGG
Organism: Megaleporinus macrocephalus; assembly: GCA_021613375.1. Lineage (NCBI taxonomy): Eukaryota > Metazoa > Chordata > Actinopteri > Characiformes > Anostomidae > Megaleporinus > Megaleporinus macrocephalus. Next base: position 3,609,947 of record CM038725.1, on the reverse strand, counting down.
TCTCATAGGATTGATGTCAGATATGGAGCGGGTATCGTATGCGAGGTGTAAAAGAGACTCTAAAAATTAAAGCTTTCCAAACGTCTCCCGGCCGGGAGGAGAAACTTTTTCTGGGAGGGAGTATTTATGTTGTGTGGAGGTTCTTCGGACTTGAAGTAGTTCTTCAGGAAAGCAGAAGAGGCTCTAAAGTGGGGCGTGCGCACTAGGGGTGGGATATGGCCCTACAATTATATCACGATATTTCATGGTATTTTTGTGATAACGATACTCTTGACGATATGACAAAACATTGAATAAAAAGACAAAAATTCAAGAATACACTACTGCAACAAAATTAAAATTAAATTTTATTATTGCATACAATATGATATGATATGACACACCCCTAACTGAGATATTAAAAAATATAATAATTTTCATCAGATTTTAACAGAAGTCAATGATTCAGAATGTCATGATACTAAATAATGCACTCCAAATATCTCCATATATCCAGGACTGAAGTAAAGTGAATGATACTGGAGATAAAATCTGTCTCTAGTAGATATATGATGGGAAATGAGAAAAAGTGTGAATTTTTATTTTTCTAAAAACAGTAAAAGTAGTACCTGATGTGATAATTAGTGATGAGTGATATGGCTCAATATTTCAGGGTATAATATCGTTCACCATATTCAAAAATGTTGGTGATATTATTGTGTATGATACGATATGGCACATTCTAGTGCACACAAGTAATGAAGCTTTCTAGGAGCCAGAATTCACATGGATGTGTTTTATATTACTCTATTAACTATAACGATTTTTTAAAACTCTTTGATGCACAAGCTAAACAACCCCCTTCTAATGCACACCATGGATCAGACTTGTTACTGTAGGTACTGCTGAGTGAGTCTTTGGTAAATCTATTAAAATCAGTTTATTTCATTATTTAATGTTTCAATTGTTCATTAAAAAATATTTATTTTGATCTTAAATCTTTATTTTAATTCATATTTATTTATTCATAACCAAAAATGGTGTTTGTAAATATGTTTCCAACTGCAAATGTTTACAAACATCAGCAGTTCCTATCAAACGCCATAGTGAACATATAAGGGTTATGAACGTATAAACATGATTTTATTATTAAAATAAATAATAAACTGAAATCAGAATTTGTGATGATCAGAAATGATTACATTGATGAATTCATGGAAGCTTAAATGATGAAATGAATTTTTTGCACAGACATAGAAAATAAAATCTCAGTCGGGTCACTTTTGATCCAGGTTGTGCATCAAATGATTAAAAATGCATTGGCTGATTTTATTAATAAGGTAAATAATAAACTGAAATCAGGATTTATGATGATCAGAAATGATTACACTGAGGAGATTCATGGAAGTTTGAATGATGAAATAAGTTTTTTGCAAAGATACAGAAAATTAAATCTCAGTCGGGTCACTTTTGATCCAGGTTGTGCATTAAAGAGTTAAAACTGCTCTGGCAGATTTATTTATTTATTTATTGTTAATATTTAAAAAAAAAGTAGCATAACTAAGTCAGGAGAAAAAAACGTACTCATGTAAAAGTGTGATGATATATATATTTATATATAAACACGTATATCCAAAATAGCAACTTTACTGGAGAGACCAGAGACTTACTTTACTTTTTAATGTACACTAATAAAACTAATAAAAATAGTATTTATTTGGAGCGTTTCTATTGGTCCATTCATCATGACATTTGCACACAATGCTTACAATTAAAAATAAGCAAAATGAAGACATAATTTCTTTGGACAGTGACTATAACATATATATATATATATATATATATATATATATATATATATATATATATATATATATATATATATATATATATATATATATATATATAAAGAGAGAGAGAGAGAGAGAGAGAGTAAGAGAGAGAGAGAGAGAGAGAGAGAGAGAGAGAGAGAGAGAGTAAGAGAGAGAGGCCAAAAACCTACTTATTTAGTTATTTAATTAGACTCATTATCTTTTTAAAGCTTTTTGGAGCATTTCTATTTGTCCAAATATATATATATGGAGTCTAATTAAATAACTAAATAAGTAGGTTTTTGGCCTCTCTCTCTTTCTCTCTCTCTTTCTCTCTCTCTCTCTCTCTCTCTTACTCTCTCTCTCTCTCTCTCTCTCTCTCTCTTTCTCTCTCTCTCTCTCTCTCTTTCTCTCTCTCTCTCTCTCTCTCTTACTCTCTCTCTCTCTCTCTCTCTCTCTCTCTCTCTCTCTCTCTTTATATATATATACTGTATATAAACATGTCAAAACATAGCAACTTTACTGGAGAGGCCAAAAACTTACTTTACTCTCCGTTCTAATGTACGTTAATGGAACCAGAAATATTTATTTTGAAGCGTTTCTATTGGTCCACTCATCATGAAATTTTCACACAATGCTTAAAACTACAAATCAGCAAAATAGAGGTACAATTTCTTTGGACAGTTATCCAAAATAGCTTGAAAAAAATCTTTTTTTTATTTACATTAAAAGTAAAGACTATAAATTAATTATTCTAGAAGCCAGAATTCATATGGATGTGTTTTATTTTATTCTATATACTATAACATGCATGATTGAGTTTTTAACCCTTTGATGCACAAGCTAAACAAACCCCTTCTAATGCACACCATGGATCAAACTTGTTACTGTATGTACTGCTGAGTGTCTGTTTGGTAAATCTATTAAAATCAGTTTATTTCATTATTTAATGTTCCATTTAATGTTCATAAATCATTATTTTATTTCTCATTTATTTACTTAATGAACAAAAATATGTTTGTGAATATGTTCCTGACTATTGATCCATTTATCATCATCATTATTATTATTATTATTATTATTATTATTACATAAAAAGTGATTTTCTAGTTGTCTCTGACCACGTTTGCTGTGTGGAGGCCTTTACCTGAGGATCTTTCTAGATTACTGATATTATCCTGTTAATATACTTATCCAGTTAACCCTTCTCTTTATTGTAGTGCTGGAGGCTGTGCTGCGTAAGCCTGATATAAAGGGTTAAGGGGAATCCTCTGTAGTGTCAGCGGAACAGCCTTTCAGAAATCTTTGAATATTATTAATATTAATATCCTCAGTGGAGTTATGGACAGGTGCCCGTGCTGGAAACCCGGCGTGGATCTGTCACCGGTGTGCTTTGTCGTACTCTGAGATGTGCTGAAGAGGGAAATGAGCTGTGAAGTTATGAGCCAGCGCTGAATATCTGCGCGCCGGAGCACAATGTGATTGTTCTGTCTAATCAGCTTACTGTTAAGATGGCTAATTAGCTTCTGCGGCTCCCTAACGATGTGTTGACAAACACGTCGGATAAGGCATTGGGGCAAGTAGACGGAGGGAGTTAACTATTTTCCCCTCGCTTATCTCATATCAAGGGACAAAGGGTAATTAGAAGCTGTTGTGTTAGAGAAAAGTAAACAGGCTTTGGGAAAACAAAACAAGCCCTGACGAAGAGTCCCGACACACACTCCAGACGTAACTGTCCGAGAGAACCTGCTATTATATTCACCAAGATTATTATTTTCAAATACAAACTTTTCAAGTACAAACTAGATCACTCACCAGTACATCTGATTCTCTGTACACTTTATTACTCTGTTCTTTAATGATCAGGACCCCCACAGGACCACCACAGAGCAGATACTATTAGGGAGGTGGGTCATTCTCAGCACTGCAGTGACGTGGTGGTGGTGTGTTAACATGTGTTGTGCTGGTGTGAGTGGATCAAACACAGCAGTGTCCACTCACTGTCCACTCTATTAGACACTCCTACTACTTGCTGGTCCACCTTGTAGATGTAAAGTCAGAGACAGTAGCTCATCTGCTGCTGCACAGTTTGTGTTCCTCTAGTTCTTCATCAGTGGACACAGGACGCCGCCCACAGGACACTGCTGTCCGGATAGTTTTGGTTGGTGGACGATTATTCTCAGGGTTAGGGTTAGGGTTAGGGCTAACCCTAACCCTAACCCTAACCCTAACCACCACTGTAAACATCATCACCACCACTGTAAACACCATCACCACCACTGTAAACATCATCACCACTACTGTAAACACCATCACCACCACTGTAAACACCATCACCACCACTGTAAACACCACCACCACTGTAAACACCATCACCACCACTGTAAACATCATCACCACCACTGTAAACATCATCACCACCACTGTAAACACCATCACTACCACTGTAAACAACTCCACCACCACTGTAAACACCATCACTGTAAACACCATCATTATAAGCACTTTAAACATCACCACCATTGTAAACACCATCATTATCACCACTGTAAACAAAATCACCACCACTGTAAACACCATCACCACCACCGTAAACATCACCACCACCACTGTAAACACCATCACCACCCTTGTAAACACCATCACTACCACTGTAAACAACACCACCACCACTGTAAACACCATCACTGTAAACACCATCACCACCACTGTAAACACCATCACCACCCTTGTAAACACCATCACTACCACTGTAAACACTATCATCATCACTGTAAACACTATCATCATCACTGTAAACACCATCACCACCACTGTAAACATCACCACCACTGTAAACACCATCAACATCACTGTAAATACCATGAACACCACTGTAAACACCATCACCACCACTGTAAACACCATCACCACCACTGTAAACATCATCACCACCACTGTAAACATCATCACCACCACTGTAAACACCATCACCACCACTGTAAACACCATCATCACCACTGTAAACATTATCACCACCACTGTAAACACCATCACCACCACAGTAAACATCATCACCACCACTGTAAACACCATCACCACCACTGTAAACACCATCACCACCACTGTAAACATCATCACCACCACTGTAAACACCACCACCACTGTAAACACCATGACCACCACTGTAAACACCATCACCACCCTTGTAAACACCATAATTATAAGCACTTTAAACATCACCACCATTGTAAACACCATCATTATCACCACTGTAAACAAAATCACCACCACTGTAAATACCATCAACACCACTGTAAACACCATCACCACCACTGTAAACATCATCACCACCACTGTAAACATCATCACCACCACTGTAAACACCATCACCACCACTGTAAACATTATCACCACCACTGTAAACACCATCACCACCACAGTAAACATCATCACCACCACTGTAAACACCATCACCACCACTGTAAACACCATCACCACCACTGTAAACATCATCACCACCACTGTAAACACCACCACCACTGTAAACACCATGACCACCACTGTAAACACCATCACCACCCTTGTAAACACCATAATTATAAGCACTTTAAACATCACCACCATTGTAAACACCATCATTATCACCACTGTAAACAAAATCACCACCACTGTAAATACCATCAACACCACTGTAAACAAAATCACCACCACTGTAAACATCATCACCACCACTGTAAACATCATCACCACCACTGTAAACACCATCACCACCACTGTAAACACCATCATCACCACTGTAAACATCATCACCACCACTGTAAACACCATCACCACCACTGTAAACACCACCACCACTGTAAACACCATCACCACCACTGTAAACACCATCACCACCACTGTAAACATCATCACCACCACTGTAAACACCATCACCACCACTGTAAACACCATCATCACCACTGTAAACATCATCACCACCACTGTAAACACCATCACCACCACTGTAAACACCACCACCACTGTAAACACCATCACCACCACTGTAAACACCATCACCACCACTGTAAACATCATCATCACCACCACTGTAAACACCATCACCACCACTGTAAACACCATCACCACCCTTGTAAACACCATAATTATAAGCACTTTAAACATCACCACCATTGTAAACACCATCATTATCACCACTGTAAACAAAATCACCACCACTGTAAACACCATCACCACCACTGTAAACATCACCATCACCACTGTAAACACCATCACCACCCTTGTAAACACCATCACTACCACTGTAAACAACACCACCACCACTGTAAACACCATCACTGTAAACACCATCACCACCCTTGTAAACACCATCACTACCACTGTAAACACTATCATCATCACTGTAAACACCATCACCACCACTGTAAACACTATCATCATCACTGTAAACACCATCACCACTACTGTAAACACTATCATCATCACTGTAAACACCATCACCACCACTGTAAACACCATCACCACCACTGTAAACACCATCACCACCACCGCTGTAAACATCATCACCACCACTGTAAACACTATCATCATCACTGTAAACACCATCACCACCACTGTAAACACCATCACCACCACTGTAAACACCATCACCACCACCACTGTAAATACCATCACCACCACTGTAAACACTATCATCATCACTGTAAACACCATCACCACCACTGTAAACACCATCACCACCACTGTAAATACCATCACCACCACTGTAAACATCATCATCAGAGCAAATGAGCTCATTTCTAAAAGACCCTCTAAACGTTCTTTAAACACAACCAGATGTTTAATTCTGCTCCAGGAATAATTCCATACCGACTATTCTATAGTTCTGATCTCTTCACTATTATTTAATAATATTATTACGAATAATATAGTTCAGATAAGAAGGACCTGGTTAGGTGTGTCTTTTAACTGACAGTGTATGAAAAAAGTTTCTAAAAGATCATTTCAGGAACTCGGTATTCGTGCTGACGGAGATGTTTTATTTTTTCTGATTTAACACAGTGTGGAAGCTTGTTTGCTGGTGAGACCTTGCTTCACTCAGCCCGAGAACTTGTTGAGTGATGCTCATTTCCTGCGTATCACGCAGTTTGGGGCTATATGATGAAAATTGCGTCGCCCCGGAAGCGTAATGGAGTGCGCCTGACCGTTCCCGCTGCCCTCGACGGAGGCAACAGGCTTCCAAGATAAAATGGAGAGAATCCCAGTCCTAATTGACTGCAGCTGGGCTTGGCCGCCGTGGCAAATGCTTATTGATGGAATATTGATGTGACGGTCGCTGTGAATCTGGAGGCTTTGTGCCGCGTTGAGTTGTAATTCTTCCTGAAACGGGACTCCACCGCTCGCCAGACTAAACACCGCCATGAATTCGGGGGTCCTGCAGTAGGAAGCGTTCGCGGGTCGTGTTTGAAGGGTGTTGTGAATATATTCCTGTTATATATCGTGTCTTTGTTGACAGTAACAGTGGACCGGTTCTTGGCTTCTGCCTGCCACGGCAAAATAATTGTTTTCTTCCCGGGCTTGGTGGCATCAGCCCAACTAACAACTCATCATCAAAGCTGGAGGAAGTGCTTCATCCCACTGAAGGCCCCATTAAGGCTGAAGTGGAACCCCCCCTCCCCCACCACCACCACCACCACACAGACACACACATTTTATTGGCTTTTTAGCCTTTTCGACAGGAGCTTCCATTAACACTGATGGCACTCCATAGCCTGTCTCCGAGCACTCGCAGCCCAAGTGTGGATCACATGAATGTAATCAAACCATCTGGTTCAAATGGAGTCCAGAGTGGGACGAAGACAAAGTTGGCGTCCAGGCATTGTTGGATATATTTAGAGTGGAAGGTGTTTTGCTGCAAACATACTGTAGCCTGCAAATCCTGAAATAGCCTCACGTAATTCTCCTATAATGTTCTCAAGCCTTGTGTAGTAGAGTTCTAGTTAATATAGAGCTGGGTGATATGGCCTTTCACAAAAAATCAGATTTTAGATTTTAATATGTTGTTTTGTTGTTTGAAGGCGAACGCTTTGCAGAGCTCAGGCGTCGTTAACAAACTGTATCGTTAAACTCATGTAGGGCTGCATTGTTCAGCTGGACCACAGTGTAAACCCGGATAAGTTGATTGTACTTAGAGTTTGAGGAAAGTGATTGCCTTAAAATATTTAAGTAGTGCTAACTAGAGAAAATCTAATGGTTTGAGTAAAATCAACCCAAATGTCAAATAGACTGGAAGTAATCATTTGAGTTAAATACAATGAAATCTAAATAGTTTGTACTTAAAATATTTTGTAAAATCAACCCTACTGACTCCATAAAAAGCTGATGTTTACCTACGTCAAAAGAACCCAGACAGCAGTTAAATTTAGTTTGATTTTATTTAAAATTACATCACTGGGATCATCTAGGATGATCCTGACTCTTGAAGGGTTCAGTAGTGATGATGACTGGTTTTGATTGGTCTAGTTAGAAAACTGTTTATCTTACAATAATTCTTAAATACAGTTTACACACTGAAATGATAAAAACACAGTAAATTACATTTTCTAACTTTAGATCAGCATCAACTGCAGAACAACAGTTTTACACCACTTGAACACGGAAAACAACTTACCAAGTTCCAGAATGAGAAAAAGAGAGGAAGATGGCGGCTTGGTTGATTGTAGTCCTCTGTAGTTCTTCAAGAAAAGAAAACAATGGAGAAAATGTCCACTGTAGAGAAATCCCAGCACTACAGAGTTTCTGTCCCAGGAAAAGAAGTTAAACTCAGAAAACACCAAATCTCACAGTGAAAAAAGAAAAAGACTTCAAAACCTTTACAAGCTCCACTAAACAACTCAAACTAGTTTTATTTGAACTGACCAATGAGAATCTGTTAAAGTGCTACAGGGGCGTGGTTCAAGCTAAAACCTGATGTTTTAATATTTTAAAATATTAGCGTACTCAGTTATTCTTTCAAAATAGAACATACTAAACATTTTAAGTAACACAATAAAACTTTAGTTTTTAAGCATCATTACACAAACTCTTTACACACAAACTAATTATGGGTTAACAGTGTACAGCGTGTTGTTATACAGTTTTGGAAACTTCAGAAAAATACTTGCGGCTTGGTGGCACAAACTCCTGATCTAAAACTTCCACCGTATATATGGCCGCCATATACACTACCGCTCAAAAGTTTGGTATCACAGTGAAATGTTCTTGTTTTCAATGGAGTATCTTCTTCCTTAACACAACAATGGACTGACGGGTCTCTAAAGAAAGTTGTTTCTTTCTGGTCATTGTGAGTCGGTCAGCAAGACATCAACTGCTGATCTTCAGATACTAAACTAACCTAGAATGTTGTTCCCTTTTATACTCACTTATTAGTAGAATGTTTTTCAGCTGTGCATCACAATTGAGCAAGAGTGTCCTAACAACCAATTAGTCCAATAACATCCTTAACTTGGATTGGTGGCCGTACCAGGAGATTTAGACAGAGGACTGAGAATTACTGATAATAGGACTATATGTAAAATAAGCCTCTATACAAAAATAGACTTTAATACAAACATTTTTATTCTTTAAAAATCATCTGATACACTTACATTCATTGCATGAAATGAAATTCTAAAGGGATCCCAAACTTTTGAGTGGTAGTATATGTATATATTGTTGCATGAATACTTAAATATTGTTGCTTTCCAAAGTAAAATAAGTATCTCCAAAATGTCAACTTTACAGGAGAGGCCAAAAACCGTTTTTACCTACAATGTAAGTCTATGGAACCAGAAATGTTTCTAAGCTATTTTGGAGCATTTCCATTGGTCCGTTCATCATGAAATTGTCCCACAATGTAAACATCAGCTGCTTTATTCAAATGATACAGAAAACAAAAAATCAACAAAAATAGAGGTACCGGTTCCTATTTAGACAGCAGCAATATATAATACACTAATATTTCAGAACAGTATGAGCCAGTATTTCACCAATTTTCCAATTTCTTGCACACCAGCTGGAAGCCTGCTGCTAAAATAGCAGTGCCGGTCATCAGAGATAGCGAGCGATGGTCAGTCTGTTGTTGGTGTTGATTTATATATGATGAATAATTCAGAAACTTTGCTTTTTCCTCTGTTGGCCAGATGCCTCGCTCGGCGTGCCAGGCCGTGTCAGCTGCGCGGTGCGTCAGACATGCAGCACATGCAGAAATGTGACATAAATATTTCACACGTATCCAGCGTGCGGCGGCGGCGGCTCCTGGGCGAAGCGTGCGGCGGCCAGACGAGGCGGGGCTTGGGCTTTTATTGGCCGCCTCTTTGCGGGGAGAGGGAGGAAGGCATGTATCTCCAGCTCCCTGATTGTTATCTCTTAATAAGCATGGCCGACTGAAATCTTTTCAGAGCAAATTGTTGAAGACATCTGGCGAAGCTTTCTCGGCGACGCGCGTGCGGCTGAATGTCCCTCTTCGGCAGGTTGGCATGGCAACGTCTAACTGCTATTCAGCCGCGGTACTGTTTTGAAAGGTTTAGGGCCTAGTTGAAAATCCATTTGGGCCACTACCTGCGTATTTCCCCTGCATTCTCATGTTGAAAGTGCAGTAAATCCTACCTCCCACAAACACCCTGATATGAATCAATGGTACTTTTGTTCGGACAAACGAAATCATTTTTTTATTTTTTTTACTTTTTCAAAATGCACGGCTTTCAGACGCCGCTTCCGAGATGCCTTGTTGATCAACATTTACAGTCCTGCTCCCACTTTACATTCAGACTCTGTAATAACTGTGTAGTTACATATGAACAACAATGTAGCTACTATGTCATTTCATATATGTAATAATGTCTTATGCCTCATATAATTACATATGGGTAATAACATGTAATTACATTAGTTATTAGTCCGAAACTCTGTGTTTAATTAAAACTCTACATCTGTTTTTGGCTTATTTAGAGAGCTCTGATTTCTGGTTTTACTCATGAAAATGGTAAAGTACTGTTTATTATTATTATTATTATTATTATTATTATAGGATCTTTGGAGAAATTAATTCTGAGTTAATTCTACTGGCCAACATTATTTATTGTATTTATTGTGTTTATTTTCCGCCCCAAGGTTGACAAAAACAACAACCATTAATAATTGGACGTGTGTTTATATGAATCAATGGTACTTTTGTTCGGACAAACGAAATAACTTTTTTTTTTTTTTTTTTACTTTTTCGCTTGTAAGCGGCTCAGAATGCACGGCTTTCAGACGCCACTTCCGAGATGCCTTGTTGATCAACATTTACAGTCCTGCTCCCACTTTACATTCAGACTCTGCAATAACTGTGTAGTTACATATGAACAACAATGTAACTACTATGTGATTACACATATGAATTAATGTTGGGTTTGGATCCAACAACAGGGACAGTGTTGTGTCTTTTTATGCTATAACTCAAGGGGACGAAGGTTCCACTGGCTGAAAGCCTAATTCTTACACTGATATGAAATGAAAAACATGGTATAAGTAGATAAAGTCTTAATTTATGTTAAAAAACGAGAACATTTGCTCCTCATTTGCATAATTTGCGTCAAATATAGCGCTTTGGACAGCAGCTCCTGACTACAGCTCGGTCACCACGCCGGCTAATCACATGCAAATGACTTGCTCGCTTCAAATATCAGCCACGTCTACTTGACCCGTCATTAAAACGGCCAATCTTGACGAACTGTCTCTCGTTACTTCCTAAAACACTGCACTGTAGCACTCGACGCCGCTAAGAGGAGTAAACAGCGTCCCGCCGCGTCTCACTGAAGGAACTGTTTACTTTAAAAATTTGCGAGGTGAGCCGGGTTGATTGTCTGGAGATGGTTGTAGCTCACAGCGCTGAGTGACCGATACTTGAGATGAGAGCCGATACACTTCAGAAGAAGTTGTATGTGAAGTGTGATGTGATGTGTTCCAGCGTATCAGTTTAACCACCGCGGGAGCTCAAATTAGTAACACAGTGATAACGTAAAGTGTTGTTTTGCATATTAAGAACATTCATTGTGTTTTACTTGGAGCTGTCTAGAAGACCACCACTTTCCAGTCTAGTCAAAGAGCCTCTAATGCAAAGGTCACTAATAGGCGGACCGCGGTCCAGACCTAGACGTTTTCCAATGTGGACCCAAATCGAGAATCTACTGAGAAGGATTTAATGTAGATAGTTTTTATAGTTTTTATAGTTTTTAAGCAGTGGAGCTTTTCTTGTCTTTATGGTATATGGGCTCAGCGGTGAGGTAAGCTCACAGACCTCGTGTGTTGTAAAATCACCAAAGGCTCTCCTCAGCCAATCAGATCTGAGCAGAATCGGGAGTGTTTCGCACACACAGCCGAGGTACGAAGCGAGAAGCCGCAGTTGGAGAGTAAAGCGAGTCGGAGAGAAAGGCTCATTCAGGCTCTAAAAAAAGAAAAGTCGATGTTGAAAAAAAAGTCCTGGCTGGACCACCAACCTGTTTTTAGTGAAAGTGAGAAAAAAAATTATTTAAAACAATAAATATTGAAATATACTGAACTGTATGTGTAATGTGTTGGTCTTTCAGTTGCTGATGATAAACTGTTGATATTAGGATAATTCAGTAAACAGAACACAGCATTAAATCATAACACACGTTAGAAATTACGAGGGTCCGGACCTTGGCCTGAGTTAATCTCCTCTTAACTGGACCTTACTGGATTCTAATTAAGTAGCCCTGCTCTAATCCTTTAACGCCAAGAGAATCATATTTGATACATGAGTTTCTGAGAGCTGTGAATCAGCACTGTTATAATGATTTCCCTAAAAAAGTTGGTGTTTACATGAACTTTGCTCAAACCCACACTTTGTTCTAGATCAGGGGTCACTAATAGGTGGACCGTGGCCCGGGCCCGGACCCAGACGTTGTCCAGTGTGGACCCAAACCGAGAAACTATTGAGAATTTCTTAATTAGGGCTTAATGTTGACAGTGTTTAAGCGGCGGAGCTTTTCTTTTCTTTAGGGTAAACTCACAGACCAGTCACGTGCGTTGTAAATTTACCAAAGGCTCCTCAGCCAATCAGAGTGCGGTACGAAACGAGAAGCAGCCGTCGGAGAACAAAGCAAGAAAAAAGAAAGGTCGATGGCAAAAACCGCCTTTCAACCAGTAATGAAGAGACATATATGTTTATTCTTCCCACCGACAGCTCCAAACCAACAAGTCAGGATGTGAAACAGAGTTTACAAGTAGATTTTTATTTACTTTTCCAATAATTAAGCACTTTAAGATGAACTTTTTATTTAAAAAGCATTCTCTTTTTTAATGTAGACTTTTTTATTTGAAGTTCTATAAATAATTAATTCAGTTCAGCATTTAATAAACAATAAATATATTTGAATTGGGCTACTTGAGTATTCAGGACATGGCACTGAATCATAACACAAGTTACGGTCACAAGTTACAAACATGGTCCGGACCTTGGCCTGAGGAAATTCCCTCTGACTGGACCCTGGACTGAATTCTAAATAAATATCCCTGTTCTAGATTCTAGTGGAGAACCAAAAATTGTAGTAGATAGAGATTGTGTAAACCACTGTACAATATGGAGAAATGTTTGAAATGACTAAACACTTAAAGTAATTTTAGAATTTAAGGGGTTAAAACCTGGTGTTTTGAATGATTTCATTTGTTAAAACTGCAAAAAATACTCCAGATCTACCAAATATGATACAGAACAAAACTCATATATGCAAAGTGTTATTTAATATTATTATTATTATTATTATTGTTTGTTATTATTAGTATATAGTAATCAATTATTATTATATAATAATCACTTGTTATTCATTTATTGTTTTTTAATTATTAATATTTGTTTATTGAAAATCTAATAAACACTATTTTTAAAAAATTAGACCTTTATTACACGGAAACCCCAACAACTCAATATGAAATGGACACATTTTGCTTCATCTCAGCCTCCATTCTTTTCAGGAGTCTTGCTTTCAGTAGGGATGAGCATCAGCGCTTATAGCAAGTGGTAGCAGGACTGATATCCTGATCGTGATCTGTTTAAAAGGGAGAATTTTTGTGATTTCTAAACTGAAAACCAGTAAAAAGCTTTAATTGTATTACTGCACTAACCCTGCCTGATAAGTCATGTGACTAAAACTCAGCAAACTGCCTTAAAAAATGTTGAGGCAGCTTTGATAGAAGCGGTGTTCGAGGGAGAATTGGAGATTAAGGTTATTTGGTTTTAACCAGAAAATTCTGTTCACTCCATGTAAATATTACATTATTAATATATATTAATATTATAATATTACAATTAATAAATAATTTTTATTTAGTAGTCTAGGACAATAGTCTTAGGACTAAGGTTTGATTCCCCCTCCAGTCAGATGGTTGATATGAATGAAGTGTAATTAACAGGATGTAAGTGTGAAAACTGAGTGTGAATAGTACAGTCATTACATTATATATAGGCTGAAATATGTAAATAACCTCAGTTCTGATTGGCTGCCCCATTTAATAAGGCTCCTAATAATACTTGACAAAACTGTTAATGCAACTATTATACTAGGATGTTACTGTAAACACTGAGTATTAGTATTAGTGTTAGTGTATAGTATAGTGTATAGTGTAGTTGGTCTAGTGTAGTGGGTTATAGTGTATAGTGTGGTTGGTATAGTGTAGTGGGTTATAGTGTGTAGTGTTGTTGGTATAGTGTAGTGGGTTATAGTGTATAGTATAGTGTATAGTGTAGTTGGTCTAGTGTAGTGGGTTATAGTGTATAGTGTGGTTGGTATAGTGTAGTGTATATAGTGTATAGTATAGTGTATAGTGTGGTTGGTATAGTGTAGTGTATAGTGTAGTGTGTAGTGTGGTTGGTATAGTGTAGTGGGTTATAGTATATAGTGTGGTTGGTATAGTGTAGTGGGTTATAGTGTATAGTGTGGTTGGTATAGTGTAGTGGGTATAGTGTATAGTGTGGTTGGTATAGTGTAGTGTATATAGTGTATAGTATAGTGTGTAGTGTGGTTGGTATAGTGTAGTGGGTTATAGTGTATAGTGTGGTTGGTATAGTGTAGTGGGTTATAGTGTATAGTGTGGTTGGTATAGTGTAGTGGGTATAGTGTATAGTGTGGTTGGTATAGTGTAGGGGGTTATAGTGTAGTGGGTTATAGTGTATAGTGTGGTTGGTATAGTGTAGTGTAAATAGTGTATAGTATAGTGTGTAGTGTGGTTGGTATAGTGTAGTGTGTATAGTGTATATTATAGTGTATAGTGTGGTTGGTATAGTGTAGTGTATATAGTGTATAGTATAGTGTGTAGTGTGGTTGGTATAGTGTAGTGTGCATAGTGTATAGTATAGTGTGTATTGTGGTTGGTATAGTGTAGTGTGTATAGTGTATAGTGTGTATTGTGGTTGGTATAGTGTAGTGTGTATAGTGTATAGTATAGTGTGTAGTGTGGTTGGTATAGTGTAGTGTGTATAGTGTATAGTATAGTGTATAGTGTGGTTGGTATAGTGTAGTCTATATAGTGTATAGTATAGTGTGTAATGTGGTTGGTATAGTGTAGTCTATATAGTGTATAGTATAGTGTGTAATGTGGTTGGTTTAGTGTAGTCTATATAGTGTATAGTATAGTGTATAGTGTGGTTGGTATAGTGTAGTCTATATAGTGTATAGTATAGTGTATAGTGTGGTTGGTATAGTGTAGCCTATATAGTGTATAGTATAGTGTGTAATGTGGTTGGTATAGTGTAGTCTATATAGTGTATAGTATAGTGTATAGTGTGGTTGGTATAGTGTAGTCTATATAGTGTATAGTATAGTGTATAGTGTGGTTGGTATAGTGTAGTCTATATAGTGTATAGTATAGTGTGTAATGTGGTTGGTATAGTGTAGTCTATATAGTGTATAGTATAGTGTATAGTGTGGTTGGTATAGTGTAGTCTATATAGTGTATAGTATAGTGTGTAATGTGGTTGGTATAGTGTAGTCTATATAGTGTATAGTATAGTGTGTAATGTGGTTGGTATAGTGTAGTCTATATAGTGTATAGTATAGTGTGTAATGTGGTTGGTATAGTGTAGTCTATATAGTGTATAGTATAGTGTATAGTGTGGTTGGTATAGTGTAGTCTATATAGTGTATAGTATAGTGTATAGTGTGGTTGGTATAGTGTAGTCTATATAGTGTATAGTATAGTGTATAGTGTGGTTGGTATAGTGTAGTCTATATAGTGTATAGTATAGTGTGTAATGTGGTTGGTATAGTGTAGTCTATATAGTGTATAGTATAGTGTGTAATGTGGTTGGTATAGTGTAGTCTATATAGTGTATAGTATAGTGTAACACACACCGTTTTAATTGATATGCCACAGAATTTGCGGCTAGCTTGTTCCTAGCCATTAACACACACACTAGACATTCTGATGACACTGACAAGTTGATTGACATAAATATTTGCTTTTGAGGCAAAAACAAAGAATTCTAAGTGAGGTATATGCTTTTGTAGGTATTTCATTGAGTTGTGCTGTTTGTATTAACTGTTTTGAGAAATGCGCTTGTTGTGATGCCAACGTAAATCATGATGTGAGAAAAACTGTAATAGTAAAACCAAATAATGGTCATCAGATACGTTCAGGGTGGTCTCTGACTTCTGCACAGCGCTGCGTCTGCATGCGCAGGCTCTGAAATGACGACTGGCATGCCCACATTAAAGACGAGGCTCTCTCCTGTTTAATATGTTTAGGCGTGATTTAGGATGGAGTTATTGATTTTGATAGATGGCAGCGGACTCTGTAATACATTTCACTTTCACCTTCAATGGTTTTATTTGATCTTGCACTTAAATAAATTACTGCATAGTAAAAGCACCTGGGATTTCCTTTGACTTCCTTGATCTGTTTCACTCCTCTCCAGAGACTCTGACCCTTTTACAGAACTACTAATCACGCCGATGTTGCCGCTTTGAAGCCTTAATGACCCTATAATGCTCAGATCAATATATAAGTACCGCTACTTCTTCTTATTGGAAAAATGAATGTTGTCCCAAACAGAAAGTGGGAGAATCGTTCCTTGTTGGAAGAGGCCGTTTTGGCAGCAGGCCTTAGTTTCACCATTACTCACACTTGGAAGCGGTGATTATTTTTTTTAAGGCTATAAACCATCTTAGTGAAACAGTGGGAAGCGGTAGGAGCGCCAGCACTGCCGTTTTGGATTGGCACTAGAAATTTGTGGGTGGTTTGATTCATGGTTCAGCATTCAGAGAGCATTTGTCTTTGGACATGCTGTCCAGAGAAAAATATGATTTTTCAAAATAGTAACTTTACAAGAGAGGACAAAAAAAGTCTTTACTTTCAGCATAGGTTAAAGTAAACTTTAAGTGATTTTGGAGTATTTCTATTGGTTCATCAGGAATCGTTCACAGGATGCAAGGAGTAGCTGTTGTATAGTGTATGAAGTGTATAGTGTTAAGGGTTTAGTGTATAGTGTGGTTGGTATAGTGTAGTGAGTTATAGTGTATAGTGTGGTTGGTATAGTGTATAGTGTGGTTGGTATAGTGTAGAGGGTTATAGTGTGTAGTGTGGTTGGTATAGTGTAGTGAGTTATAGTGTATAGTGTGGTTGGTATAGTGTATAGTGTGGTTGGTATAGTGTAGAGGGTTATAGTGTGTAGTGTGGTTGGTATAGTGTAGAGGGTTATAATGTATAGTGTGGTTGGTATAGTGTAGTGGGTTATAGTGTATAGTGTGGTTGGTATAGTGTAGAGGGTTATAGTGTGTAGTGTGGTTGGTATAGTGTAGTGGGTTATAGTGTGTAGTGTGGTTGGTATAGTGTAGAGGGTTATAGTGTGTAGTGTGGTTGGTATAGTGTAGAGGGTTATAATGTATAGTGTGGTTGGTATAGTGTAGAGGGTTATAATGTATAGTGTGGTTGGTATAGTGTAGAGGGTTATAATGTATAGTGTGGTTGGTATAGTGTAGTGGGTTATGGTGTATAGTGTGGTTGGTATAGTGTAGTGGGTTATAGTGTATAGTGTGGTTGGTATAGTGTAGTGGGTTATAGTGTATAGTGTGGTTGGTATAGTGTAGTGGGTTATAGTGTATAGTGTGGTTGGTATAGTGTAGTGGGTTATAGTGTATAGTGTGGTTGGTATAGTGTAGTGGGTTACAGTGTATAATGTGGTTGGTATAGTGTAGTGGGTTATAGTGTATAGTGTGGTTGGTATAGTGTAGTGGGTTATAGTGTATAGTGTGGTTGGTATAGTGTAGTGGGTTATAGTGTATAGTGTAGTGGGTTATAGTGTATAATGTGGTTGGTATAGTGTAGTGGGTTATAG
Source organism: Megaleporinus macrocephalus (assembly GCA_021613375.1). Taxonomy (NCBI): domain Eukaryota; kingdom Metazoa; phylum Chordata; class Actinopteri; order Characiformes; family Anostomidae; genus Megaleporinus; species Megaleporinus macrocephalus. Next base: position 3,591,806 of record CM038725.1, on the reverse strand, counting down.
TGTATAGTGTGGTTGGTATAGTGTAGTGGGTTATAGTGTATAGTGTGGTTGGTATAGTGTAGTGGGTTATAGTGTATAGTGTAGTGGGTTATAGTGTATAGTGTGGTTGGTATAGTGTAGTGGGTTATAGTGTATAGTGTGGTTGGTATAGTGTAGTGGGTTATGGTGTATAGTGTGGTTGATATAGTGTACCAGACTTCAGTATGTAGGATACGGCACTGAATCGTAAGACAAGTTAGAAATGATGATGGTCCGGACCTTGGCCTGAGGAAATCTCTAACTGGACCGTACTGAACTCTAATTTAATGCCCCTGGTTTAGTGGAATCAGACACGTCTCAGATTATAGTGACGCCTGTTCAGTGAAATCTTGTTAGTTGAAATGCAATAGAGCCTGAAGTGTGTTTGTCTGACACATGCTGATGTAGTAGCACAAATATTCTTATTGTGGGTCTGAGTTCTGGTGAACATAGAGTTTCTCCTGAATATTCAGGGTCTTCTGTTTGGCTCTTGAAGCTTTTTAATGGCCTGTTCATGATTTGATTGATCCATCTAGTTGCTGCCCGTACTCTCCCTATTTCCCTTCCTTTTCTGTAATTGCCTTCTTCCAGTGAGCTGGTTCCTCTCATTATACGTCCAAAATTCACTTTGCTTGTGTAGGAGAGGGCTCCAGCGAGAGGTGAGGCTTGATTTGGTCGAGGATCCATTTATTTCTTGGCTCCATTTGCTTGTTTTCCAGTTGCTTTCACAAATCTTTGCCAGAACCAAGTTCAGAGACATCAGTGTTATTTGCCGCTGCAGCTCTAGTTAGTTACAATTGCAAACGCCAGCCTAACAACATAAAAGGTTTATTTTGGGGAAATTTAGATTTTTAGACATTTAGAGGGTCCAGGAGGTAATTTAGGCTGACCTCAGACCCCCTAGCGCCCCTGTCCCCATATATTTTGTGGCTTAGTTGTAAACAAAGTATTGAAACAGATGTATTTTGTTTTTTTATGCTTTTTGATCACCTGCCATTCATACCACACTTACTGTGCCATGGTTCCGGCTGGTTCTTCTCATTATATGTGTAAATCTCACTTTGCCTGTGTACGAGAGGGTTCCAGTACGAAGCTTTATTTTTGGGGATTTAGAGTTTGAGACATTTAGGGGGTCCAGCAGGTCATTTAGGGGGCCTTAGATAGATAGATAGATAGATAGATAGATAGATAGATAGATAGATAGATAGATAGATAGTGACAGAGAGATAAAGCTATAGATAGATAGATAGATAGATATATAGATAGATAGATAGATAGATAGATAGATAGATAGATAGATAGATAGATAGATAGATAGATAGATAAAGCTAAACATAGATAGATAGGTAGATAGAGCTAAACATAGATAGATAGATAGATAGATAGATAGATAGATAGATAGATAGATAGAGTTAAACACAGTCAGATAGATAGATAGATAGATAGATAGATAGATAGATAGATAGATAGAGCTTAAGGTAGATAGATAGATAGATAGGTAGATAGAGCTAAACATAGATAGATAGAGCTAAACATAGATAGATAGATAGATAGATAGATAGATAGATAGATAGATAGATAGATAGATAGATAGATAAAGCTAAACATAGATAGATAGATAGATAGATAGATAGATAGATAAAGCTAAACATAGATAGATAGATAGATAGATAGATAGATAGATAGATAGATAGATAGACAGATATTGATTTATTGAAGGATGTTCTGGTTCCTCGTGCTGGACGTGGTTCAGGAGCTGGAACTGAAGGTCGTACAGGAGAACCTGCGTTGCTGCAGTTGCGCGAGTGGAACAGCGTCACTGTGTTTCGGTGCTGAGAACTTCACAAACATGATTTATGCAAATAATTGGCCGCACCAATGTTACCGGCGGGTGTTTCTCTCACCCCCCCACCCGGTGCCTTTTCATCCCAGTTGCTATAGCAACCTCCATCCAGCCTGTTTATTAAGGAGGAGTCATGTATAATTGATCCACTAATGCACTGCCGCACAGTCACTGGCTGAAAGTCTTTTGTTTCCAGGTCATATTCAGGGTCCAGATATTTACATAAAAGCATCACATTTGCTCAAACCAGTCATTATTAGTAATTTCCCGCCGTATCCGCCGCTGATGACTGCAGTGTAAACACAGATTAATAAACGGTAAATACTGCCTTGTTGGGGATTTATTACATTAGCAGCGTGTTTTTATTTTTTTCTTTTGGCTTAAGATGTTTAGGCAGGGTAGTAATTGAAAACAGCGCCTCAAATAAGCAATCCACGTTTCTGCTGTCCTGGTGTGAGAACAGGTGGCATTAAAGTCAGCACCCTGCTCGAGTGTTTGACAGGTAGCTTTGTGTTGTAAATGAATAACCTCAGCGAGAATGAAGCAGTTCAGTTCCACTGAAACCTCAGAACTGGAGCAAAGTCAGGGGCGCAGTGGTACGACTCGGCCGCACTGTGCCTCAATTCCACTCGCATTATGACTTATAAACAAGCAAGTATAATAAAAAATAAAACATAATAAAAATAATAAAAGCACACGTACAAAAAAATGAGCTCTGCAATGAAGAAGTGGTGAAAAATCTCATTTTCAGGCCTTCAAGAAGGTCAAGCTGATTTGTTGATGTGTGTTGTAAAAGTCTGAGGCTCCTGAGCTGATTTAAATCCTTTAAAATCCTTTATCTGATCAATAAGTGTATTTACACCACCAGATCTGATTAGAACAGATACATAATCATACATACAATACAAAGTAACATGAATATGTTATTGTGAGAGAAGTAGATCAGATCTTGATCCAGTTTGAAGAACAAAGTTAGGTTCCAGATTTCTCCTGGACGCCCCAGACATTGTATGAATGTATTCAGTTCCTTCAGCAGCAAATCTTGATTTATCTTAATGAAGTACTGAGCAGTCAAAGCAGGTATTAGATGAGAACTGATAATAATACTGGGTTGTTTAGGAGAAGCTTGGAAAGAGTTAAATAAACACACTGACGTATGAAAAACTCTACTTACTCTATTAATACTGTTTAATATTTAATAATAGTGTTTACTGAGTAAATAAAAGCTTCCTGTCTGTAAAAAATACGTTTAATTATTTTAATGTTCCCAAGTGACTCAAACCTGTACACAGTACTGTATAAACACAGCTTTCTTGCTGTCTTTGTTATGTTAAGACTGTGGATGTGAGAAAATATTGAATATCACAATGTAATATTTTTGATGCTATAATTAGGAGTCAATAGAACCAGAATTTTTCCAAGATAATTTGGAGCATTTCTATTGGTCCACACAATATAAACAGCAGCTGCTGTGTTCTAACAATGTTCAGTGTATAAAATAAAATTCAGCAACAATTTAGCTCCATGTTTGTCTTCAGACAGTGGCAATATGTAAAACCACTACTTACTAAATTATTACTATTTGAACATTTAAAAAAAGTTTTTATTCACCACAGGGGGCGATAGAGGTGATTTTTTTCAACCCCACTTATTCTGGCCATAGAGAAATATATATATATATATATATATATATATATATATATATATATATATGCCCTCCAGCATCTGTGACAGCTTAAGGAAAATAGATAGATAGATAGATAGATCAGGCTGTGGCTGGTTCTCTAAGTTGGGGCTGAGGAAAGGACTCGTAGCGGTGAGTCGACTCTCTGTCTGCTCTATTGAGGAGCTGGTTTAGTGATTCTGTTTTTTGTTAGAAAATAAAGTTTCCTACTTGGTTTTGGTTATAAAGTCAACTTTGTCTCAGCGTTCTCACTCAAACTCCTACAATATATATATTTATATTTATCAATTATGAAATCACATCGATTAGCATAATGTGCGTTGATGCGTCGCTAGGGTGGCGTTTGTGTTGTCTCTCAAAACATGGATGGAACTTAATTCTATCGACTTTCTATCCACCACGTCTAATAGTTCTATAGATAGATAGATAGATAGATAGATAGATAGATAGATAGATAGATAGATAGATAGATAGATAGATAGAAACAGATAGATAGATAGATAGATAGATAGATAGATAGATAGATAGAAACAGATAGATAGATAGATAGATAGATAGATAGATAGATAGATAGATAGATAGATAGATAGATAGAAACAGATAGATAGATAGATAGATAGATAGATAGATAGATAGATAGATAGATAGAACCAGATAGATAGATAGATAGATAGATAGATAGATAGATAGATAGATAGATAGATAGATAGATAGAAACAGATAGATAGATAGATAGATAGATAGATAGATAGATAGATAGATAGATAGATAGATAGATAGATAGATAGAAACAGATAGATAGATAGATAGATAGATAGATAGATAGATAGATAGATAGATAGATAGATAGATTGAAATAGATATAGATAGAGAGAGAGAAATAGATAGATAGATAGATAGATAGATAGATAGATAGATAGAAACAGATAGATAGATAGATAGATAGATAGATAGATAGATAGATAGATAGATAGATGGATACAATATGTAAACAAATTATGTAAAACCACTACTTAGTAAATTAATGCTATTTTAATATTTAAAACAAAGATTTTATTCACCACAGGGGGCGATAGAGGTGATTTTTTCTGGCCATAGAGAAATATATAAATATGGGCGTGTTCAGAAGCACCTCTTAAGGGGGTGTCCAGGATCTTCCTTCCTCCCACCCACTCATTCCAGTTTGGTAGCTGTTGTATGGCGATATATGAACCAGCTGGTCACCTATAACCAAAATAGAGCCTCGCATATAAATACATTGAAACATGATAGTCTGGTGTCCTCTCCAACACCGCGCTGCGTAGTAACACTGTTCAGTCTGCAGAACTCCAGCACTGCCAGCTCACATCCAGCTCAGAGGTGATGAAGGATGAAGGCCTAGTGTCTCCAGTGTGATCCACAAATGTCGCCCGAGGCTCCCGCCAGTTGTTTGTGACCACGCTGACGCCACTGCAACAGATGTGCTCTACACACGCTGCCAGTCCAAGTCAAGTCAAGTCAGGGATTATTTATACAGCAGCAGTTCTCTCAGAGCAGCAGCGAGAGCCAGATCAGTGTTAGAGGCAGGAGAAGAACACGTCTGAGATCCAGTAAGAAAGCAGGATCTTCAGGAGGACTAATACCATACAGGCCAAGCCTTCCACAAAGCACTGGACAGCAGGAGCTCCATCAGGGGGAGAGTGTCCACCAAGGATGGGCAGTATCAGACCACACAGGATGGGCAGTTGTACAGCATCAGACCACACAGGATGGGCAGTTGTTCAGTATCAGACCACACGGGATGGGCAGTTGTTCAGTATCAGACCACACGGGAAGGGCAGTTGTTCAGTATCAGACCACACGGGATGGGCAGTTGTACAGCATCAGACCACACAGGATGGGCAGTATCAGACCACACGGGATGGGCAGTTGTACAGCATCAGACCACACAGGATGGGCAGTTGTTCAGTATCAGACCACACGGGATGGGCAGTTGTTCAGTATCAGACCACACGGGAAGGGCAGTTGTTCAGTATCAGACCACACGGGATGGGCAGTTGTACAGCATCAGACCACACAGGATGGGCAGTTGTTCAGTATCAGACCACACAGGATGGGCAGTTGTTCAGTATCAGACCACACGGGATGGGCAGTTGTTCAGTATCAGACCACACGGGAAGGGCAGTTGTTCAGTATCAGACCACACGGGAAGGGCAGTTGTTCAGCATCAGACCACACAGGATGGGCAGTTGTTCAGTATCAGACCACACAGGATGGGCAGTTGTTCAGTATCAGACCACATGGGATGGGCAGTTGTTCAGTATCAGACCACACGGGATGGGCAGTTGTTCAGTATCAGACCACACAGGATGGGCAGTTGTTGAGTATCAGACCACACGGGATGGGCAGTTGTTGAGTATCAGACCACACGGGATGGGCAGTTGTTCAGTATCAGACCACACAGGATGGGCAGTTGTTCAGTATCAGACCACACAGGATGGGCAGTTGTTCAGTATCAGACCACACAGGATGGGCAGTTGTTCAGCATCAGACCATTCTGCTTGTAGTGACTGCATCCCAAATTTATCAACATTAACATTTTAATATAACATTATAGTCATTATGGCTTTTAGAAGAATGGGGTTTTTGGGGGAGGTGGGCTAGTGCACTATAGACCCCTGTGGTGCTGCCTAAGCTTTCGTCCTTAATGGTGTTTTTTTTCCTTACATTACTTTTACTTTTATACTTTAAGTAATTTAGAAAGCAGTACTTTTACACTTTTACTGGAGTAAAAAGCTTGAGTTGATACTTTAACTTCTACAGAAGTATTTTAAACCCTATTATCTATACTTCTACCTGAGTAATGAATGTAAATACTTTTGAAACTTTTGTCAGATACTGAGGATCGAAGCCGTTTAGAGTTTTATATGGTGGCATTTCATATTCAGTACTGAATTTAACTGATAAGCAGTAGTTTACTCAGCCCTCGTCAAGTGACATGATATGTCAAACTTAAGTGGAAGCAGTAACACATCCTGTATGTAGATCTCACTTACATATGGACTATATGTGGAACCCCTGGGTGTGTCTCAAATCCTACTGATATCCTACATAGGCAGCATTTTACATCATAGTATGCGCTCCCGACATGTAGACTGTCACAATTCTTACATACCTTAAACATGCTGTCTACTGAGGAACCTTATTTACACCTGATTTTAAGAAGTATCGAACTCTTCCTCAGCCACTAAGACAATCCCATGATGCACCGCAGGCTAATCTAGGAGCAGTGAAGTGGTTTTAAAATGTGAGTTATTTTGATTCTCTGGAGTTTTAATGTGTTTCTGGTCATATAATCACACAAAACAGTATTTTATTATCAACTCTGTAACGAGTCCTTCACCATTTACACTTTATACTCCAGACATTAGCATTTATGCTAGCGGAGTTTTAAGCCTCGGGCTATTGTTTTGGATGCCGGCCGGTAGCTTAGCAACCAGCTAAACCACCGGTGGTGTGCTGCAGTGGGCGGGAACAAGCCGTGACGCAGTCTCTCTCTAACTAGAGCGTCTCAGTAATCTGTTTTATGAGGAGAGATGAGGAGAGAACACTGATACTTACACACTCACTACCTAGACAGCCTACTTACACACTCACTACCTAGACAGCCTACTTACACACTCACTACCTAGACAGTCTACTTACACACTCACTACCTAGACAGCCTACTTACACACTCACTACCTAGACAACCTACTTACACACTCACTACCTAGACAACCTACTTACACACTCACTACCTAGACAGCCTACTTACACACTCACTACCTAGACAACCTACTTACACACTCACTACCTAGACAGCCTACTTACACACTCACTACCTAGACAACCTACTTACACACTCACTACCTAGACAGCCTGCTTACACACTCACTAGGATTTGAGACAGACCCATGGTCTAAGCTAGATTTCTCTGTGGTCAAAGTAAAAGGCCATAAAATCTTGCCTGATCAGATTTACATGAATTTAATCACCAAATCGAGGATGTGTGTCGGTGGTCCGGCATTTCTGTGTCTCTTGCGAACATTTCAACACATGTTGTGTTAATAAAACATCTATAAACAGGCTAATTATTTATCACCATGTCATTGTTTATGTGACATGTATAATAGAGATCAGTAACACTTTACTGTACAGTACTGTTCATAGGGCTACATGACACCTACATAAACTGACATAACCCTACATACATGTTTCTGAATGCTTATGCTCGTAGACGTCATATGTTATAACAGCTAACGTTGCTACTTTGATTAAAATTGACAAACGTAACCTTAATAGCAAATAACTTCTATTGGAATAAGCATTTATAAGCATTCATATAGGGTTATATCATCTGTTATATAGTCTTATGAGCATTACCTTAGAGTGTTCTCTAATAATCTAAATTTATAGCACTTTTCATACCGTTGGCAGCTCAAAGTGTCAGAATGTACAGCATGAGCAGCTCTAATGAAAATTTCACTATCTGCTGTATGACGAGGACATGTCTGTATCCGGGTCCTAGTGTATACACAATGAGAACATTCCGGAAATGGCTGGAACATCCCATCCTAAAGATAACAGTATGGATAATACCTGCTAAGAACAACACTGCAACATCACGACTCCTGCCCCTGCATCCATAGTGCCTGTCAGTGTCCCAGCATTCCTGCTACCAGAGACCTCATGGGTGCCCAACTTCACATTCACTATGTACTGATTCACTACGAAGAGAACTAGTGAGCCGAGCAAGACTGAGAACATCAATTTAGAGCTCATTGGTGTCACATGTTGCTTGTATGTGTCACACTATATAGAGAGGATAGAGAGCAAAAGTCCATTGGGTACCACTTTAAAATAAGGCTACACTTATAAAGGGTTTATGAATGGTATAAAACTAGTTAACTAATGCTTATTAGTTGAGTCATAAACAGTTAACAATGTTTTAGTGTTAGTGAACAATTATAACACACACGCTCACAGACCAAAATTAGTTTATTAATTTATTAGTTCCACAGTGGGGAAATTCAGCAGCAAAGGGAAAGCAATACACCCAGTACAAACAATAGATACATAAACAGTATAGTATATACAATATACATAATAAACAGTCAAGAACTCTTGAGATTGTATTTACTAATAATTGCACGTTGCCTCTTAATTGCACAGGGGGATGAAAAATATTGCACATTATGTTACACTGAAAATATTCTATTTTCTGTTGGTGTGTAGAGTTTAAGTGTGTGTGTATATAGTCCGCTGTGTATATGTGGTCTGCTGGGAGCAGTGCTGGTTGTCTAACAGCAGCAGGAAGGAAGGACCTACAGGAAGGAATATACTTTACTTTCAATGTAAGTCACTGGAACCAGTTCAAATAATATATATATATATATGCACTACCGCTCAAAATGTAGGATCATTTCATGCAATTTTATGCAATTCACAAACAATATTGTTCATTTCACAATGAATGTAAGTGTATCAGATGATTTTTAAAGAATATAGAATATATATTTTTTGTATAGAGGCTTACTTTGCACACACACACAGTAGTGACCTGTTGTTAGTATGACAGTTTATGTGTATATATATATATATATATGGGTGCATGTCAGTGTGTGTATAAGCTTTGACATTATAAATAAAGGTGGGTTTACAGTTATACTAACAACAGGTCCTTAAAATTTGTGTAATAACTACTTATTAATGATTTTAAGGTGTTAATAATAACTCTTATTGCTGGATTTCAAATAAATAAATGTATAAACAACCAACAGCACTCACATTAACTTGCCTGACATTCCCAGCAAGCAGTGAGTGAGCACAGACAGTTTTCCACTTCGGAATAGTTCAGTGAATCCACCTGCCAATGAGCATCCTCCACCGACCGGCCTTATACGCCCAGGACTACAGCTTGATCCAGCAACACGTTCCTTAAACTCTAATGCATCTGTAAGTTTTAAGCTAATGCCAAAGTTATGTAAATTACAGGCCCAAGACTTGGAAAACGAGGCCTCCCTGACATCGGCTGTCATGTTTGCATGTATCGACCTGCTTTCGTGCAATGCATCAAAGACAAGTATGAATTTCTGTCTGGAGGCGCGTGATAGCAGGTTGAATTAATAATTATACAAGTCACTGGTACATGAGTGGATAATTACAGATGGCAGGTTGTGATAAATGTCTTGCGACTAAATGTAGGGTATAATGTCCTCATCTCCAGAAAACCCCAATTATTCTTCATTTACATGTGGCTGTTATAATCATGCGAAATATAAAATAGTATTATTAACATTTTTAATCATTGATTTGCGAAATCTAAAGTAATATTAAATCATATTCAGAGCCCCATGAATCATCCTCATATAATGGCTGCTCTTTTATTACCCTTTTGCCCCTCTTATAATGCCAGGCTTCCTTATTTTCTTGTCTCCTCAAGAGGAACAAAGGTACGTACGGACGGAAAGAATTTAAAAGAATGAAATAAAACTCAAAGTCAACTTTTTGAGAAAAACTAAGAGAAATGCAGAACATGGAGATAAAGGCTGCATTAGTTTCACAGTCATTTACAGCATCGTGTTCCTCAGTTACCTGAACTCACCTGGGATGTACAGTACTGAGAAATTATTATGGCTGTACATTGAAAAACTATATTGTTATTAATTTTTTGTTTTCTGTCAGATCTTTGCTGCCAGTTTTCGAAGTTTCAACTTCATTCCAACTCCAGATTGCCTGGTTTGACTGTGTGATTCGGGCTTGTATACAGCTTTTTGATTGGATGCACAGATCCCAGAAGAAAAAAAAAAGTGATTTTTTCCTGAATTTTTCCCCATAGAGAATGAATAGGATATAAAAGTGCACACCAATTTATTGAACTTCTGCTGGACCAGCAGTCACCGTTTCACATACACTGACTCAGGGCAGACCCCCAACCACGACTGCAGTGTTGGTTCGAGACACACTACTCTGTTTGTCGTTTATTTTCAATCCCTCTTTTTTCCCCATAGAGTCTTATTCATTTTCATTCATACCCAAACCTCATGCTTTCATTTAACCTACAGCCTCCAAACTGCCTCTACTCTTTTAAATCAGATCCTCAAACACTAATCCTCAGACATACTGACCTGCACTCGTCTATTTATCATTTATTCATCCCTTGTTTCTCCCATAGGGTCCCATTCATTTTTGGCCGAACCCAAACATTGTGGTTTCGTTCAACCTACAACCTCCAAACTGCTTCTACTCACTCAGAGCAGATCCCCAACCTCTAATCCTCAGACATACTGACCTGCACTCGTCTATTTATCATTTATTCATCCCTTGTTTCTCCCATAGGGTCCCATTCATTTTTGGCCGAACCCAAACATTGTGGTTTCGTTCAACCTACAACCTCCAAACTGCTTCTACTCACTCAGAGCAGATCCTTAACCTCAATCCACAGACATACTGACCTGCACTCCTCTATTGGTCGTTTATGCACGACCGTCTCCTGTAAAGTTGCCATTTTTGAGATACTTGTTCTTTGAACAGCGATGATGTGTCGGATAGTAGAGATGGACCGTTCAGCCTTTTTGAGGCCAATTCCCATCGCCGATCACCTTTCAGCACTATCGGCTGATAACCAATACCGATCGATGGTGGGGCTATATGCCACGGCAGGGCTACATGGAGTTATTAGCACAAGCAAGTCATGAAACATAATCTAAACTGATTTATTACCATTTTTAACGAGCTCATATGAAACAGCATAATATTTGTAACTAAATTAACAGTAAATAAACAAAGTAAATCAAACTAATATCACCAATACTGTAATCTTTATATTCAGACCCTTAATTTAAAACTAAAAAAGATAATTAAATAAATACAGTGAGAACTGCAGTCATTAAACTCAGACTCTGTTATTTTAAACTAAATCTGTAATCATTAAATGTAGAATATTGAATTGTTGCTGCTGTTCTGTTCGTACCGGTCAGATCTGGTCTGTATGGTGTTCTGGGTTGTTTGTTTTGTGCTTGCTCTGCTGTTTACTGATACTCACTGTATTCGTGGTGTTCTCTTCAGTGCTGTATCAGATTATTAGTGTTAAATGTCTTTGTTTTGGTTCCCACGAGACACGTTGATGTTACAGATGTTATAAACTCCTCTGGATGAGTCTGAGTCACATACGGTAACAAACTGCCAGATGGACGATGTTTTCTATCAGCGCATGCGGTGAACGCCGTAAACTTTTCTTGCGACGCTGCTTTAGTCAGTCTGTGGAAAATGAAAGGGTATGTATTTCCACCTAGTGGTTCAGATAGGAATTGCAGGGACCTGGCCGGAGGTGGTTTCCCAGAGAGCTCCTCTTCCTGGATGAAACGCTAGCTGGAAATACAAATTAGGCTCATTTGTCTAACACCATCAATTGGCTCTCAGGATCGGCTACATTGGAGAAATATTGGTGGATACCGATACATAGCCAGTTGATCTTTCCATCTCTATTAGATAGTTCTTCATGGTTTAGACTTGGGGCACCAAAGCTATAATGTGAGAACTGTGAAAGTTTCCAGTGGACCAATAGAAATGCTTTAAAAATCACTTGTAATAAAACCTGTTTACAGGCGAAGTGGTTAGCACTGTTTAGTTGGATTCCCGGTCCGGGTGGTTCTGTGTGGAGTGTGTATGTTCTCTCCGTGCTTGAGTGGGTTCCTCCGGGTATCCGGTTTCCTCCCACAGTCCAAACACATGCATGTTAGGATCCTCACTCTAAACTACCTGTAGGTGTGAGTGTGGACTGGATGCGATGGACTGGCGACCTGTCCATGGTGTACTCCACCTTCATCCGATGACTAGCGGGATAAAGAGGAAGATAATGGATGGATGGATGGAAAACCTATCTACCTTACCTTACACTGAAAGTAAAGAACATATGATATTGTCTGGACAAACAAGCCTTCGAGCCCCAGATGCGGCTTCTGGTTCACAGTTTGGGCGGAAACTCTGCCACTAAGACGAAAGCCGCCCTTGAAACCCTGGAAAGCCTGGACACTTCACAGGCCTTTATTAGATGCAGTTAGAGTTGAGCATCTATTGTTTACATTGATCATGTGTTCTTAAATGCTGGGCTACATTGTTGTCTGTACTTTTTAGCAATTTTCTGCCAATCAGAAGAATCAATGAAGAGGCTACATTTAGAGAACAGAGGCCCAGACATAAAATCAATGCCTTTCTAAACCGGCCCTAAGGTTTATATGTGTTGTACAATTTGGAGCTCTTTATACTTTGTAAAGGCTGCTATTGGTCTGGGTGTAGCTGAACCTGAGTTTAGCAAAGTTCAGCATATCTTAAAAAAAAAAAAAAAAAGAATGGCCTTAAAAATGAAGAAAAAAAAAATGATTGAGGCTCCACAAGGTCCATTGTACGTTGTACACTGTAGAAGTGATCGATGTGAATGGTTTCAATGTGAAGGTGGTTTCTAATAACTGGACATGAGCTTTTTTTTTTTTGCAGGGGGTGGTGTGGGCTTGGGTGAGGGGGGGGTTGAACAATAGCTGAAACTTGGAAACGTTGATTTAAGAGTGATGCTGAATTGAAGAGGGATGCACAGGGAACGCAGGATGTCCCAGAAAAGAATCCTGAGCTGATTGCCCGATAGACCGGACTGATTGTGAAAGATTTTTTTTCTTTTTTGGCCCAAGCAGCACTTGTCCATGATACATCTACAATAGGAAGTAAATACGTGGGATGAGGATATCATGGGGCTACAGTGATGACATTATCCATCAGTCGTCCAGGACGAAGGCAAAAAACGTGATGCTTTCTGGAGTCTTGGTGAAATCGCGGTCATGGGGCTGTAACCAGCATGAGGACTCCGAGGTTCGGACTTTGATAGCGCCCAAAGGTTTCATTAGCATGAGGTGTTGGAACAGTTAATGTGGGCGCCCGCTATGGAGAAACAGCTTGCATCCCAAGACTACCCAATCAGTAACATCACCGCTGGTTCTCGGCTGAAGGCTCAGGTGTACCCGTATTAATTGCCTTCTAGAAGATGTGAATGGGACACTAAGCTACACAGAGGGACCTCAGTCATGCAAAAACATATTATAGACTGGGGGTGTCCAGTCCTGTCCACAAATGGCCGGTGTGGCTGGAGGTTTTCAGCAGGAGTGCACATGATACTAGGTTGGTGAAGATGGGGACCAAGCAACTAAAGAAATAGAATCAGGTATGCTTCTGCTTACTTGGAATCGACAACTACAGCTATGCTAGGTCTTTGCCGGCCGAAGCCTCAATCATAGCTATGATACAGAACTAGACTTACACATAGAATTTTGACACCACTCACACCAGCCACCCCCAACCACCACCAATCCCTACCAACCCCCGCACCAACTTCTACCACACATTAGTAAAGAGTGGGTCTCTCTCAAAAGCTCAGTGAACTCCAGCGTGGTACCGTGATAGGACGCCACCTGAACAACAAGTCCAGTGGTGAAGTTTCCTCACTACTAAATATTCCACAGTGGACTGTCAGTGGTGTTCTAACAAAGTGGAAGTGATTGAGAACGACAGCAGCTCCGCCACCAAGTGGTAGAACACGTACAATGACAGAGCGGGTCAGCGGATGCTGAGGAGCATAGAGCACAGAGGTCACCAACTTTCTACAGAGTCCATCACTACAGACCTACAAACTTCATGTGGTCTTCAGATCAGCTCAAGAACAGAGCGTAGAGAACTTCATGGAATGGGTCTCCATGGCCGAGCAGCTGCATCCAAGTCTTACATCACCAAACACAATTTAGAGAGTCAGATGCAGTGGAGTAAAGCACGCCGTCACTGGACTATAGAGCAGTGGAGACGTGTTCTCTGGAGTGACCAATCACGCTTCTCCGTCTGGCAATCTGATGGACGAGTCTTGTTTTGGTGCTCACCAGGAAAACAGTACTTGTCTGACTGCACTGTGCTGAGTGTAAAGTTCGGTGGAGGGGGGATTATGGTGTGGGGTTGTTTTTCAGGAGGTGGGCTCGGACCCTTAGTTCCAGTGAAAGGAACTCTTAATGCTTCAGCAGACCAAGAGATCTTAGAAAATTACACGCTCCCAACTTTGTAGGGACAGTTTGGGAATAACTCCTTCCTGTTCCAACATGGCTGCCCACCAGAGCAGCACCATGAAGACTTGGAGGAGTGAGTTTGGTGTGGAAGAACTTGAGTCCTGACCTCAACCTGATAGAACACCTTTGGGATGAATTAGAGTGGAGACTGTGAGCTAGATCTTCTCGTCCAACATCAGTGTCTGACCTCACTAATGTTCTTCTGGAAGAACGGTCCAACATTCCCTTAAATACTCTCCTAAACCCTGTGGAGAGCCTTCCCAGAAGAGCTGAAGCTGTTATAGCTGCAAAGGGACATCATGTTAAACCCTATGGATTAAGAATGGGATGTTAAGTTCATGTGTGTGAAGGCAGACGAGCGAATACTACGAGCGAGTATCGAGTAGTTACTAGGTCTCACAAATCTAGGACTGAATTCGGAACGTTGGCTTCAAGCGTCTGCCACGTTTTAATTGATTTGCTGGCTTTGTTGAGTGATGGGTCACAATTCAAAGCTGTTGGCCAAATTACTGTTATTGAAATGACCTGGAACGAATTATTCATGTCAAGCCTCTCCAGAAAATGCAGGTTAATTAATTTGCCAGGAAGACTCTGCGGCGTCCGTAAAAATTCCCGTGGCCTGATTTCAACTAGCTCAGCCTCCCGGGCTTGAGGGCACTATTAAACATTCTCTTACGCCGAGGGAGGGGAGGAGAATTTAATTACCGCCGATATGTTCGCATCAAGTGGGGACCTGAGGAATGTCATTTAGGTCAGAGACCCATTCCTTAATCAGACCCGCTGTTTTCTTTTTTAATCAAAGCGAGCAGTCATTGGCCGGCGCACCGGGCTGCGGTTATGATGTTGCGCTGTGGCTTAATCTTTTGTATCCAGATTTTATTGCCTTTTCTGTCTTTAATCTGCAGCGCCGTCAATCTCCACCAGGATGATTACTGCGGTATTTGACGGGGTCTTCCTCGGAAATTAAATAGGGACGTGACGTGGGTGTGACATTGAAGCTCTGGATTCTCTTATACTGATAGACATGCTGACTGTTTTGACCTCTATTGACTTCATACTCAAGCTAATTTTATTGGTAGACACATTTAAACAGTCTATAATATCATATACTTCAACCTGTAGAGATTCAGATAGGACTTTACTGTGTGCTGTAAATATGCTGTGCTGCAGTAAATACATACCTGTTTATATCTATATACAGCAGCATGAATATACAGTCACTGTCCAATGAAAAGCAAGAATCTCCATTTTTGTTGATTTTTTTATTGGAAATAATTCTGGTTCCATTGAATTACATTGAAAGTAAGGTAGGTTTTTGGTCTCTCCTTGGAGATATTTGTTTTCCTTTGGACAGCAACGATATACAGTGGAAAAACGAGTCTCCTTATTTGTAATTTTTAGTTTTTTATTTAACTTGAACTCCCTCTTCTTCTCTACATTGTATTAAAATATGATGATGATTGGACCAATAAAATTGCTTCAAAACTGCTCTGGAAAAAAAAATCTTTTTCTATTGACTTACATTAAAAGTTGACATTGTTTTTGTTCCCATTTTGTTTCATATAAACAAAAAATAACTAAGAAAAAATGGAAACTCTACAATAATATCAGCAGATGAAAAAATGAAATATTTGAATCAAAACAAATGAATGGCGTGAATACAATCAACATTCTTTACATGGTATCAATATTTAAAGGCTAAGCACCACTTATGGACCCCCCTGGTGATTTCACATTGTTTTAGATACTGAAAATATATAAAGTCTGATACCCTCTCACATCTAAACACTAGACGATTTTTAAGAAATAAAAAATGTTCTGACTTTTAATTTGTTTTAATTAATTAGTTTTAATTGAGTTAGGATCTTAAACTCCGCTGTAGTTGTGTTTGACATTTTCATATTAGCTGGTTCTTAGCCTTTATTGATGATTGGGCCAATAAAAAAACTCCAAAACTGCTTTGAAAATACTTTTCCATTGAATCACACTGGATGTTAAAACTCTATTTGATCTCTGTTGTAAAGTTATAATTTTGGAGAAGTTATAATCTTGTTTTTCTTTGGACAGTGATGGTATACAATCATATATAAAGGCTTTGGCATTCCTGTTCATGTTTTGTTGAAAATAAGTGAACACGTCCTTTATAGAGAACACAGATCTGCACATTTCAATACACAGTTAATAAATTACAATATTAGGAAGAAATATATAAAAATCAAGATGATGATTTTATATTTTGTTTAATATATAACTCAAAAAATGTGCAATAATATTAGCAGAAAAAATTATTTGATTCGGAAAATAATGATTGTCATGAATACAGTCAAAATTGTAAGATAAATTTGTGTCATTTTATGATAGCATTTTAAAATAATTTTACAAATTAAGACTGCAGTATATCACTCACAGAATAATCTGTTTAAATTATTAATAATCCATAAGGCACTGTAACGTCAGTGCATTTGAATAAAAACCATTGAGTACTTTACTGAGTGTGTAAACTTTCGTTTTGGTAGAGAGACTTTATAGTGTTGGTCCAGTTTTAGTGGTTGAACATAGCTGTGAGAAGCATGTGAGGCAACAACACAGGTAGAAATGTGTTTTAGAGACATTCAACACACGAGTGACACAGTTCTTACTGTCAGTTTGCTACTCAATTAAGTGTAATTACATTATTAATTATGGTTAATGTACACTTGACAGGCTTGAACTTGCTTGAACTTCTTTCCACAGAACCTACCCAAGCTCCTTCATAGGCAGCATTTTACATTATAGTATGCGGTCCCAACATGTAGACTGTCCCAATTCTTACATACCTTAAACATGCTGTCTACTGAGAAACCTTATTTAGACCTGATTTTAAGAAAGCATCGAACGCTTCCTCAGCCGCTAAAACAATCCCATGATGCACCGCAGGCTAATCTAGGAGCAGTGAAGTGGTTTTAAAATGTGAGTTATTTTGATTCTCTCTGGAGTTTTAATGTGTTTCTGGTCATATAATCACACAAAACAGTATTTTATTATCAACTCTGTAACGAGTCCTTCACCATTTACACTTTTATACTCCAGACATTAGCATTTATGCTAGCAGATTTTTAAGCCTCGGGCTATTGTTTTGGATGCTGGCCGGTAGCTTAGCAACCAGCTAAACCACCGGTGGTGTGCTGCAGTGGGTGAGAACAAGCCGTGACGCAGTCTCTCTCTAACTAGAGCGTCTCAGTAATCTGTTTTATGAGGAGAGATGAGGAGAGAACGCTGCTACTTACACAGCTGCTACCTAGACAGCCTACTTACACACTCACTACCTAGACAGCCTACTTACACACTCACTACCTAGACAGCCTACTTACACACTCACTACCTAGACAGTCTACTTACACACTCACTAGGATTTGAGACAGACCCTTCATCCAGTTCCAGTGGACACATAGTCATATAGTCTTAGTCATTTATTTGAAAAAGCTTGCTTTAAAGTTTAAATCAAGATTCAAATGTGTATATTGGCACCATGTAAATAAAATATTAAATCAATATAAAAACTATGTACATGCGGTGCTGCTCGAGAGTTTGAGAACACTTTATTATTTATTAGTATAATTAATTTCTACAGAAATGTGACCAACAGTATGATCAGTTCTTTTCAGAACTCTAACCAGAGACTAGTCTTTACTGTTAAAGTCTGGTCTTTACCGCACGCATAGGCTTGAAGAGGTTGCAAAGCTATTTCTGACAGGTTTGGACTGTGAGGTATATAGTGTACAAACTAAGGTGTATCACAGTGTATTGGGTAGGGCTGGGCGATATGGACCAAACATAATATCTCAATACTTTTAGCTGAATGGCGATATACGATATATATCTCGATCATTTTTCTTCCCATAAGCTGATAACAAAAAAAATATTTTTACTCGTACTTACAGAACACGAGCGATACCCAACAGCGTATATTTATAGGCTGAGTGAATGTTAGTCAAGTCAAGTCAATTTTATTTATATAGCGCTTTTTACAACGATGTTGTCTCAAAGCAGCTTTACAGAGTTTTGAAAACAGTTATAACATATATCCTCCAGTGAGCAAGCCAGAGGCAACAGTGGCAAGAACACCTCCCTCAACTGGAGGAAGAAACCTTGGGAGGAACCAGACTCACAAGGTGAGACCCGTCCTCCTCTGGTCAAACAGTATTTACAGTTAGCCATCTTGCTAGCTAACTAGCTAATACGTGCTGGTGTTGTGCTAACGCTAGCTGAATCATAACTGCCCTTCAGCGCTAACAGACGCAGTAAGAGTGTTAGTTTCTCTCACAAAGCAAGAAAGCAGCTCAGTAAACTGTTAACCTGATGATATTTTATTACTGGAAACAGTCGTTTAGCGTATTTAGCTCAGATTCTCGCGTCTCCAGCAGCGCTGTCCTGCTGCTGTTCCTAAAGCTTCTATCCTGAAGCGTTAGCTGCAGCTGCTCTGAGACAGACTCTTTCGAAGTAGAGCCAAACTGTGCTTCACGCCGCGTGTCACGTTTTTTATTCATTTTTTATTTTGTGTTATACGCAAAGTACCGAAAATAGCCACCAGATTTTTTTAGACTTTTCAGTACTCAGTAGTTTCGATACCCAGCCCTACTTTCGACAGGCATTGTTTTTGTTTTTACTAACCAGCTGCTCTCGATAGCTTCTGTCGTGTCTGTATCTGTCTCCATGCTGTCTCTGCCTGTGTTTACAGGTGTAGTGGTGGGGAGGGGTGAGTTTTGTGAGGGAGAGTTTTTGTGGGGCAGTTTGAAAACAGAGGCAAACTGGTGGAGTTACAAGTGTAATTGCCATATAATATAATATCCATATAAACGATATTGTCCCATCTTATATCTCCTATAAAAATATATTGATATTTCTTAAAAACTCGATATATCGCCCAGTCCTAGTATTGGGTATATAGTGTACACCCTTGTTTACCTTCCCAGGAGTGGTCATCCAACAAAAATGACTCCAAGATTAAGGTATATAATATTCTGCAAGATCACAAAGAACCTTAAGATCACATCTAAGTATATACAGGCCTTTTTACACCAGCTAATAACGGTGTATATGTGTCCACCATCAGGCAAACAGTAAACAAGTATAGTATGTTTGGAAGGATGGTATGAAGAAAGACACTTTCTCCAGACTGTTCTCTAATCCTCCTTTCCGCCTGCTGAAAGTTTCCAGCTGGATGAGTCTTCTAAAATAATGTTATTTGTATAGATGAGGCAAAAATGGATCTATGTGGCTTAAACGTGAGATGTTGTATTTATTCATTCCAGCATAAGAACCTCATCCCAGCTGTGAAACATGGTGGTGGCAGTATCACAGTTTGGGGCTTTTTTCTGTGTTTGGATCAGGCATAATTTTATGAAGGGAATTGGATTGTATCTAGACATTGTTAAACCATTTATCTATAAAATGAAGCTCAACAGAATGGGATGGGGGGACAATGGACAATGATGTGAAAACACCTAGTCTACAAATGACAGTTTAGGCAGAGGAAATGGAACAACTGAGATAATTAAGTCCAGATCTTAACACAATAAAAATGTTTAGGCAGGATGTAGTGGATCATTCAAAACAGCCAACCAACATAACTAAGATTCATCCAAGATTTCTTTAAGATTTCTCCAATATTTGTCCAATATTCCTCCAATATCTGTCCAAGATTCATCCAAGATTCCTCCAATATTTGTCCAAGACACATCCAAGATTCCACCAATATTTGTCCAAGATACATCCAAGATTCCTCCAATATTTGTCCAAGATACATCCAAGATTCCTCCAATATTTGTCCAAGATTCATCCAAGATTCCTCTAATATTTGTCCAAGATACATCAAAAATTCCTCCAATATTTGTCCAAGATTCATCCAAGATTCCTCCAATATTTGTCCAAGATTCATCCAAGATTCCTCTAATATTTGTCCAAGATACATCAAAAATTCCTCCAATATTTGTCCAAGATTCATCCAATATTTGTCCAAGATTCCTCCAAGATTCCTCTAATATTTGTCCAAGATACATCAAAAATTCCTCCAATATTTGGCCAAGATTCCTCCAAAATTTGTCCAAGATTCATCCAAGATTCCTCTAATATTTGGCCAAGATACATCAAAAATTCCTCCAATATTTGTCCAAGATTCATCCAAGATTCCTTCAATATTTGTCCAAGATACATCAAAGATTCCTCCAATATTTGTCCAAGATTCATCCAAGATTCCTCCAATATTTGTTTGATTCCTCCAATATTTGTTTGATTCCTCCAATATTTGTCCAAGATTCCTCCAAGCTAATATGCAGCTTGAACCCATTAGTTTTTCTTTTTTTGGAAACTGAAAAAAAACTTACTTTACTTTTATTGATTTGTCAAGACTTAAATAAAGGTCTGACCATATTTTAGGTCATATTTACATAGAAATTTGCAAAAGTTTTACAAACATTTGAGTTTATTGTAACGTTTAATTTGTAGCATAATATTAGAGTTCAAATACAACAAGCATAATGATTATACCAAATAAAACAAACATTTCAGACAACCTATGAGGTCTTTCCACAAGTGTAGAAGGTTCTGAGGGTTCTTTGCTGTGTCTATGAGACTACAGTCGGACCTACTGCTCTGCGGAGGGACAGTTTCTTCATCCAGCTTAAACCAAATAGGTGTTTCCTCAGAATGATGCTATTTCTTTAAGAACTGTTTAGTTTAGATAATTCTGTGAATAAGCTGTTTTGTAAATGGGGTGTTTTTAATTCTGTGGCCCAAATCACATGTAGAATTTCTGAAAGTAAGTCCACATATGCTGTCCTTTGTCCTTTACAGACAGACTGTTTATTTGCTGAATTTACAGCCAACCATTAAATTTGACCTGTGAAAACTTTACATTTTAGTTTTTCTCTACAAATAAATATAATTTGCTTCTGTAATTAAACATAACATGTGATTTAACCAGCAGCGTTTAAAGTTGCATCATTGTAATCATTTATTTCAATAATTTCTTGAAACCTAATGATTTAAGTACTTAATGTTGTGAGTCATTTTGGATCTTAACTTTTATTATCAGTAAATTTTGTTGTTACAGGTTTCTTAACCATTACTGAACAGTGTACTGTATTGTTCATCATTCTGCACATATCTTACTTGTGATATACAGTAAAAGCATCAACATATAATTATTTTATAGATTATTTCAAAAATTTAATTTTAGTTTTAATTTTAAAAATTGTGCTCTATTATCAAATCATAATGAATTGAGCACTATGTTTTAAATATGAGGCAGTCTGGATATAAATTTTTAATTATCAAAAAATTCAGCTACATGTTTCTCAACCATTATTGAACAATGTAGCGCACCGTTCATTATTCTGCACATATCTGACTTGTGATGTACAGTAATAGCATCAAAACAGAATTTTTAAATACTTTCAACGAAGAAAATCTATATTTTTAAAGTTTAAACATTTATTAACTTTTAACTGGTAGCTCAATAGATACTTAGGTTTTAAAATAATTGCTACTACTATTTTCAAAACTTTAATTTTAGTTTTTAATTTATTTTTGTTGTTTTCTCAGCAAATAAATAAAAAATGTGCCCTAAAATCAAATCATAATGAATTGAGCACTATGCTTTAAATATGAGACAGTCTGGATATAAATTTTATATCATTATCAGAAATTCAGTTACAGGTTTCTCAACTATTATTGAGCAATCTACTGCTCTGTTCATTATTCTGCACATATCTGACTTGTGATGTAGAGTAATAGAATCAAAACAGAATCATTTTTAAATACTTTTAACTAAAATTCTATATTTTTAAAGTTTAAACATTTCTTAACTTTTAACTGGTAGATCAAAAGATACCTGGGTTTTACTACTACTAAATCACTATTAATCAAAATAGAATCAATTTATAGATACATAAAATTTTAAGTTGTTGTTTTTTTTACTGGAAGCTCAAAAAATATCTAGGTTTAAAAGAAAATCGCTACTACTAAATCACTAGTAATCAAAATAGAATCATTTTATACATAATTTCAACAAAAAATAGATTTTATTGAGAAGGAAAAAAGTAACTCTAAAACTCTTAAGTGATGATCACCAACTTTTAACCAATAGATTTCAAGTTCCTACTGTTTCCTCTTTAAGTTTGTGTTTTGGTTCTATTTATTTTAGTAATTAAGACGTTTTTTTATGATCAAAACAGTCCAGTCTTTGTACGTCCACAGAACTCATTAATAAGTTCTTTTGTCCTTTGAAGCGTCGGCTGTAAAGTGATTGATCTACCTGCCTCTGTATCTGTACGTGGCCCAAAAAAAAAAAAGGCTGTGATGCATTTTTCTGATCTGGGCTAAAATAGCCGCTGACCCGTATAATCAATAAACTTGTTTTAGGCAAAGCTTTTCTTTTGACTCCAACATTAACCTTCCATTAACTATTACAGGAGCTGTTAAATGCGCCTCAGTCAATAATGCTAATGAGAAAGGAGCTGTTGTATAAGCCGTTGAGGAATTTGTATTCATGTTATGGTAAAGTGGCCGTCTTTATTACGGGCTATTACAAACTGGAAAAGTCAATACGGACAGCCAGGGATTTCACACCGCCATGAGTTATGTTGTCAGAGTGGACTCCTCAGCGCTCGTTTTCCGGGGAGGTCGGCTTTTTCCTCCCGGTCAATGCATTTTAGGACGCTGGTATTGAAGTGATGGGGAGGCCCCGGGTGCGACTTTAACCTGCCCCTGTAATTTTGTCCAATAGAAGATAACAGATGGAGTGCATAATTGAACATTATTTTACTGATGGTTTCAGGCACTCACAGGGGAAACCTCTCGGGGTCAGTCCTACTGTCCATCATGTGCTGGGATGACTTTTATATGTTGATTCTTTTTTAAGTGAACGGAGACAAAAAATGGACGTAGACTTTCAGAAGAAGCGAGTGCAGTGCTTAAGTTGTCTCATATTTGAGGCACCTGCGTTCCAGAACTTATTTATGTGGATCCAGCACCATTGGGAAAAACTATTTGTCCAGTGGCGTCTCTGAGAGCTTCTGGTTGCAGCTCCTCACTGCAGTTCTTAAAGCTAGGACTATGTTATTGCATTGATTGCTACTATGTTAGATGGACGCTTGGAGCACTGTTGTGCCTAGACGTTCCAGGACCCCACCTGTAGTGTTCCATTACCTGATGTTTTACAAATTAAGCACTGAGTGAGTGTGATTATCAGACATACTGCTGGTGTTTCTAAACACTGAGCTCCTCTTCAGACTGGGCTACAGTGTTCGCTTCTCTCTATCTCTCTACTGTTTCTTTCGGGCTGCGTCCTCAATCGTCTACTAAGTCAGTAGGTACTAGATTGGAGCCAGTACGTACTGCTCCAGCAGTACCTACGGTCAGGTTGTATAGTTTGTATTCATATGTTCTTGTATATATTCTTTTTTTTACTATTGGAGTTCTTTATTCTTCTTTATATACCTTATTGTTTTTTGTACTGTGTTTTGTACTTGGTTTTGTACTGTGTAACTGCTACTGACTGCTAAATTTCCTTCGGGATCAATAAAGTATCTATCTATCTATCTATCTATCTATCTATCTATCTATCTATCTATCTAAAGCAGTCGAGCTCTCAGAACCTTCTTGGCCTTTAGAGGAGGTGGAATGATTCTAGGAGCTAAAAGTACTCACCTGTTAGTCCTTTTTTATACAACAGGGTCTTGTTTGTATTTAAACTCTGTAATTATTATTATAGTTCTACTCGTGTTTCAGTCTTGAGATTAAAGATTTAAGAAGCAGACAGTTACAATGAAATCCAATCACCAGTAGACAAAGATATCAAAATAAATAAAAAAATATGCAAAATATATAAAGTATAATAATATATGGTCAGTTTGAGTAAATATAATTATTATTTTATGTGCTATAAAGTGCAAGTTGCAAGTTGCCATGTAAACAGTAGTGTTTTTGTTCAAGTAGTGAATATAAACAGTATTCTGACAGCAGCAGTACAGTGAGTGTAAGGTGCAGTTATTTAGTATTTAGTAATTATTTAAATAATGACTATTTTTTCTTCAGAATAAACAAATTGACTTATTGTGTTGAAATAAAGGCTTATTTTCTCCTAATATTGACTTGTCATATAAAAAAATAGTGTTTTAATTCATAATATATTGAAATAAGAACATTACCTAAAAAACGGACTGTAAATGTACTTAATATATTTGCCTACTAAGTCAGTAGATACTGGATTGGACCCAGTAAAGCTTGAGCAGTAAAGCAGTCAAGATGTTTCAGTACATGAGTGTTCAGTATCCACACAACCATGTCCCCCATCTTACAAACATCCTTTAACACAAGACCACCGCTGTACACGTCCCGCTTACATTAAAAGCTCCATCCAGACTGATTTCACTACTGAGTATCCAGACATACTAGCCGTACTTACCTACTGATTTACTACTGAGTATTCAGACATACTAGCCACGCTCGCCTACTGATTTACTACTGAGTATTCAGACATACTAGCCACGCTCGCCTACTGATTTACTACTGAGTATTCACATACTAGCCACGCTCGCCTACTGATTTACTACTGAGTATTAGACATACTAGCCACGCTCGCCTACTGATTTACTACTGAGTATTCAGACATACTAGCCGTACTCACCTACTGATTTACTACTGAGTATTCAGACATACTAGCCGTACTCACCTACTGATTTACTACTGAGTATTCAGACATACTAGCCACGCTCACCTACTGATTTACTACTGAGTATTCAGACATACTAGCCGCGCTCGCCTACTGATTTACTACTGAGTATTCAGACATACTAGCCGCGCTCGCCTACTGATTTACTACTGAGTATTCAGACATACTAGCCGTACTCACCTACTGATTTCACTACTGAGTATTCAGACATACTAGCCGCGCTCGCCTACTGATTTCACTACTGAGTATTCAGACATACTAGCCGTACTCACCTACTGATTTCACTACTGAGTATTCAGACATACTAGCCGTACTCACCTACTGATTTCACTACTGAGTATTCAGACATACTAGCCGTACTCACCTACTGATTTCACTACTGAGTATTCAGAAATACTAGCCGTACTCACCTACTGATTTCACTACTGAGTATTCAGACATACTAGCCGTACTCACCTACTGATTTCACTACTGAGTATTCGGACATACTGTCCGGCTGTTGGTGGTCCCAAAGGATTTCGTATTTTGAAATAATGTCTAGTTTTTTTTTTCTTCAAAATAAAAAATATTACTTAATATGTTGAAATAAAGATGTTTTCCTCCAAATGTTGATGATATAAAATAAGTAGTTTTTTTTATTCTACTTCATTTTCTAAAAAAAAATATATATATAGTCATATTCTCTAATATGCTCTGTTAATGGCTTATCTCAATCAAGACTATATAATAGTTAACTACATCATGATAAAAAATATTGTTGTATCATAAAAATACAGTTTTGGTTAAAGTTCTAATTTATTTAAATATTATTACATTAACGTATTAAATTAAAATTAAAAAAGAAGTGTTCTACAAAATGCTGACTATGTTAAAATAATGACTTATCTCCATGTCTTCATGTTAGGATGTTAGAATAGAGACATATTTTCTCAAAATATTGGCTTATCATATCAACAAATGTACATAGTTCCTCAAAATTATGCTTTAAGTTCTCAAAATATTGACTTTATTAAAACAGACTTATTTTCTACACAAAGTTGATGTACTGTGTTTAAATATAATCTCAACATTTTGGCTCAATATATCAAAATATAGGCTAATTTTCTCAAAATATTGACATGCCATATAAAAAAAACTGATTGACTATATAGAAATTGACTTATTTTCTAAAAACTTACTTAAAATAACAACTTACTATCCTAAGTAATCATTTGGTTATCAAAATAATGATCAATTCACTCATTGTTTCAACAGAGAAACTAAAAATCTCCAGAACTGAAGTCATTGTTTGTAGATGTTTGTAGAAATGTTGATATCTTTGCGATATTAAGTAAAACACTTGGAATCGTGAGTGGTCTTTTCAAAATACAGCAGTATTTCTGTGTTAAGGTGGTATTTTGACAAACTGCAGCCAGAAGGGTTTCCTGGTGGGAGCGGGTTTGTGGGATGTGTGTAAGCAGGTGACACCTGTTAGATAAAAAAATAAAATAAAACACAATTTGAGTTATTTCCTGAAATTTCTCTAAACATAACCAGCCGCACACACGTCCACCGCGTCTAGCCTTCACGTGAATTCGCTCAGAGCTCCGCCTCATCGGTGCAGCGTTCCCCCGAGGCCGTGAACGCGCTCGAGTTCGGCTCAGAGAAGTTTTAATTAAGACAAAATAGCTCAGTTTAGCCTGTCAGCTTCTCATTGTGCAGTTGAGTTTTTCATTACGGTTCAAAGGAGTGCTCATAAAATGGTCACTGAAAAATTCAAGCCCAATTACAATGTCAGCCTGTCGGACAAATTGCCTTTACTGAGGGCTCCGTGACAGGTGCATTGTGGGAGAATTGATTCTCACCGAGGGATAAGTGAATTGTCATTATGTGTCTGTTTCTTATGGCATCTGGGCCGCATGTCATCCGATTTGCACGAGCAGATTCGGATCAGCGAGCCGCGTGGACGCCCGCGCGGGCCGCCGCTCAGATTAGTGAAGGAGGGAGATAAAGGCATCCACTTCACAGGTCAAGAGCTTAAGTCTCTCGAAGGTTGCAGATCAACCGAGAGGGTGAGGAGATCCGTGAAGTAGAGCAAACGGAACAACCAAATAAACGTAACCAAGATAAAGAAATAAAAAATCCTTTCTTTCTTTCTGTCCTTCTTTTTCTTTTTTTCGTTGCTCACGTTTGCACAAAGGGAAGGAGGGAGGCGCTGGCCGGATGTGGAACAGGTTCAGATCTGCCAGTTCAGACGGAAGACACATATCAGCAGAGATCAATAGAATACTGCAGGCTCCATTAGGTTGATTAGAAAAGGAGGCCAGCGGACGTCTCCAAACAGACAACTTCATCCCGGAGGTCGTGCGGGATGAACGCCGCCTGCCTCGCCAGCTCCAGAAGAAGAAGAGAAGACAGGAGAGAAGCCTCGCTAGCAGCTGAAGTGGCCAGGTAATCCAGTGGGCTCTTGGCAAGTGGCTCCTTGACCGGAAGGCGTCTCTAATTGGGGTGTCCATGGAGCCGTACTTGGCTGAGCTCGGCTCTGGCTCTGATCACAGACTCGGCGTGAATAGGACCAAAGCAGGCCGCCTGATCAGGAGCGAGATCATGAATTGGATCAAACCTGCTGACTAGAGGTTTTCAGCACCTTTGTCCAGCTGCCTGTCCAGCAGACTCCCCAGTAAAGCATGCAGGCGTGAAGAGAAATGTGTGAAGTGTTTACACTGTAAACCTTGAAAAGTTGAGTCTACACAAAATATCGGAGCTAACTCATCGCCACAAATGAAAATACGTTTAAAACTCTGATTTTTAAGTTCACTGAAATTGTACACAAACTTCAAAACACTCAAAGTTTTAGGTTAAACTAACTGTGTATGAATTATATAAACTATACTGTCGGTGAGTGTCAGTGGCCAACCATCGTCTGCTAGTAGTGCCGTGATAATTCTCTGTTTCTGGCATTATTACACAAACATTTGCTTTTTTATTACAAAAACGTTCTAAAATATGTGAAAATATTAAGAATTTTGAAATAGTGGCCTTGTTGTTTTTTCAAAATATTAACATCTTATGTTGGAAAAAATATCTCAAAGTATCTCTATCTTTCTAAATTCTATTATATTTTCCCAAAAGTTACAATTTGTCATGTTGAAATAGTGATTTTTATCAATGTTTTTACTTACAATGTCAAAAATAAAGACATCAACGTATTGAATTAGGATATCAAGAAATGTATATATTTTCTCATTATGGTTTATTTTCTTTCTTGAGTTATAATATTGAAATAACAAAGACTATGTTGAAATAATGATTTGTTCTCTTAATAATTTGACTTTAGATATTAAAATAATTTTTAAAATATTCACTCACCACATCAAGACAATTTACAAAGCTTTTCAAAAACTCTAGCTTATTATCTCAAAATATGAACTTACCGTATAAAAAAAAATTAAAAATAAAGACTTAAGTTTTGATTTAGCATATCAAGAAATGTACATAGTTACTGAAAATTATAAAATGTTGTTCTATAATTTATAAGTTATTTTGCTATGTTTAATATTTTGTCTTAACATTTTGACTTTATTAAAAATAACACATTTTCTTAAAATATGAACTTACAGTATAAAAAATAATGGCTCGTATTCTTGAAATTTAAACTATTATGTTTAAGTACAACAGTATTTTTTCATTTTTTACCACAGCTACATAAATGCAATGATCACAAACTGAGATTTAAAAGAAAACTCCCTCATAAAGAGTCTTCAGA
This sequence comes from Megaleporinus macrocephalus, assembly GCA_021613375.1. Classification (NCBI taxonomy): domain Eukaryota; kingdom Metazoa; phylum Chordata; class Actinopteri; order Characiformes; family Anostomidae; genus Megaleporinus; species Megaleporinus macrocephalus. The sequence goes on along the minus strand of CM038725.1, from coordinate 3,562,688 downwards.
ACCACATACTCCAACACCAGAATTAAAGTAGATGTTAAAACTGACGTTATTTTTAAGACTTGCAGACAATACAAACAACTTACCTGGATTAAGTGAATAATGACAACCTTATACTACTCAGTACTGTGTAATGTTCAAGATTCCAAACAGGCCCACAGTGGTCCAGTGCTTATTACGACTAACAAACGGGTCTCAATTAAAATTCAGTGTTTTTTAACAAATAACTGGATTAAGACATGTGGTCTTATAGGCTGTGTTCACATTATAATGCACTTCATTGCATAATCAAAATGATAGTATTGACTTACAATGTTGAAATAAACACTTTATAAAACGTTCACTTGCCATGTTAAAATAGCTTATCGAAATATTTTGACTCAATATGAAAAATAAAGACGTATTTCATAGACATAGTTTTGATTTACCATTTCAAGAAAATTCTCTGGACATTCTCTGGACATTCTCTATCAAATAAAGACGTATTTTCTTAAAATATGAACTTACCATATCAAAAATAATAAAAAGTGTCTTTTCAACAAATAACTGTATTAACACATGTGGTCTTATAGGCCATGTTCACATTACAGTGTGCTTCATTGCTCAAATCTGATTTTGTGTGCAAACTCGCCACCTTTCTAAGCTTTTCTGTTTCAAGGTGACATCATCGCGTAACACAATCTTTATTGCCCGCCTACCAGCAAGCTCGACAAGCCCTCACATTAAGCACAGAGAAATAAAAAAACAATACTCTGACCATTCTGAATCCTCCTGCCAAAGGTGGATCTGCCAGCATGTTCTACTGGACTTTCTGGATCGGATTCTGACTCAAACCAATACAGTAGATCTGACACCATTATAAGAATAGCCACAGTTGTGTGAGGGTGGAACTTGTAGCCAGGTGGCAGTTGACCAAACAGAGTGGGTGAGCTGACCAGTCAGGACACACATGGCTCATTGGAAGGCGGGGCCTATAGACGCAGGAGCTCTAACAGAGCCTGTCTTTTTAAAAATAGAGCGAATACAGAAGTACAGTATGAGAAACATTATATGTAAATCAGACTGCCAGATAGAGAAGCATGAGTGGTCATTGGTCACTCCACAGAACACGTGTCCACTGCTTCAGAGTCCGTTGTCGGAGCTGCTCGGACATATAGCTCCACAGTGTTAGTGCTGTTTGGAGACCTTTACACACTACACTCAGCAGTCAGAGTCCCCACTCTGTAACTTTACCTGCAGTTACTATGATTCCTAAACACTTCCACTGTTCAATCAAACTCTCACAGCTGATGGTGACAATGGGGGAGGGAAGAAGGTTCAGTAACTGACTTGTTGTAGCGGTGGATCCTTTTACAGACCATGCTGGAGATCAGTGAGCTCTTTAGAACCTCCCACTCTTCCACTAATGTGTGTAGAGACAGACTGCATGGTTAGCTGCTTGATTGTATACACCTGTGGATTGAATGTACCATCTGAATTCAATGTCCCAAAACTTTTGTCCATCTAGTACAGCGGTATTTAATTAGAGTTCAGTAAGGTCCAGTTAGAGGAGATCTCCTCAGGCCAAGGTCCAGACTGTCATCATTTCTAACCTGTGTTATGATTCAGTGCCATATCTTGTATATTTAAGTATCAGCATCTTATACCATCAGCTACTGAAAGACAAACAAATTACAAATACCGTTCACAGCCCCGCCAACCTCGGAACATCGTTTAAAGTCAGATGCTGATCAGTATTGATTGAGTTCACATGCTCACTCATCTCGGCTTATTACTAAGCACATAGTTCCCACTCAACACCAGATCTAGTTATTCAACATACAAGTACAAATTATTTCTAAAGAAAACAAGAACTCTTTTCATGATATTTTACAGTTTTCGGATTCCGTTTATTTAAAAACTGTTCAGTAGAATCACTTCATAATTCATATGTACACAGTGTTCTAGACTCTAAACTGATATCTGTTGACTTTATGGACTACCTATTAGAAATAGCTGTTTTATAAAGCTGTGGGCCGAGAGGGACGAAAACCAATTTCCATACTTTCGTTTGGACGGCTCTCCAGCTCTCCGCTTGTAGCCTATTTAAAGAGTTTAAAACTAGAGCTATGATTGGTCAAAATCTTCTTTTCTTTTTTGATTACTCTGTCCGAATGAGCCTCTCGCTCAGTCTCTCGCTTTAGTCTCTGACTGCTGCTTCTCTCTTCATACTGCGCCTGTATGCGCACTGCACTACTGAATCTGCACAGATCTGATTGGCTGAGGAGCCTTTAGTGATCTTAGAACACACGCGATTGGTCTGTGAGGCCCGTATACCCTAAAGTAGAGATGGAAGGATCGATCGACCATGTATCGGTGATCGGCCGATATTTCTCCAATGTAGCCGATCCAGAGAGCTGATCGATGGCATTAAACTAATTTCTGTATTTCCAGCTAGCGTTTCATCCAGGAAGAGGAGCCCTCCGGCCAGCTCCCTGCAATTCCCATCTGAAACACTAGGTGGAAATACATACCCTTTCATTTTCCACAGACTAACTAAAGCAGCGGCCTCGCCAGAACAGTTCACAACGTTCACACAGAAAACATGTTGTCTGTCTGTGTATGTGACTCAGACTCATCCAGGACAGTTTATAACATCTGTAAAATTAGTAACATCAGCGTCTCTCACAGAGAACAAAGACAAAGACATTTAACTACTAATCTGATACACACTTCAGAGACACCACACAGCTGAACACAGTGAGTATCAGTAAACAGCAGAGCTAGAACACACACAGCTAACACAAACTAATAACCCAGAACACCTACAGACCAGATCTGACCGGTACGAACAGAACAGCAGCAGCAACAGCCAGAGAGCTAAAGAACCACAGCCAGAGTGATTGAGTTTATAGTTCTAGATAAGCAGATCTTCTCGGCTGTAGAAGACGTTCATTCTGCTGCTTAATGTTCCACCTGGATCCACGCTCTGCTGTTCCTAGTAGAGATACTTTTCAGATGTGGCTCTTCTGGAGCTTATCAAGCGGTTTACTCCCCCATAGACCAACTTCTAATTTAGTTACAATATTATACTGTTTCATATGAACTCGTTAAAAATAGTAATAAACCAGTTTAGACCAGGTTTCATGACTTGCTTGCGCTAATAACTACATGTAGCCCTGCCGTGGCATATAGCCCCGCCCTCGATCGGTATCGGCTATCGGCCAATCGCACTGAAAGGTGATCTGAGATCGGAATCAGCCTTCAAAACGCTGATCGGTCCATCTCTACCCTAAAGACAAGAAAAGTTCCACGACTTAAATGAACACAGTCTAAATTAAACCATTCACAGTAGTGTATCGCTTTGGTTCTACATTGGACAACGTCTGGGTCCGGACCCGGACCGCGGTCCTCCTATTAGTGACCTCTGATCTAGTATATGTGTATGGAAATGTGTGGAGCTGGATAACATGCTGATATCAGGTGGATCTAAACCGGTCAGCATCTGTCATGGATGTCCATTGGGCCTCCAGCAGTACAGTATTAAGGGATAGCGGGGATGACCTTCACTGACTCATCCCCAGCACAAAGAAAGATGAGCCAGAGCTCCGTCCAAACAGAACTGCTTTGGAAACACTGGCTCCTTCGTGAGCGTTTGAAAAGACTTTGTCCCGAGCTAGGCCCCTGGCGCCCAGCTGCATTCAGCTCTTCACCGGCCAAACATTTGGACGATTGTTGCGTCGTTTAAATGGGTCAGAAGTAGCACTGGCCTCTGCTACATAATGAGCTGAGGAGAGATGCAGTTCTTTCAGTGCCCGACAAAAGTGTCGCAGCTTTTTATTCTGCCCTGAAACCCGATCGGGAAGAGGACACAAGACTCATACAGCCGCTGAACCCACTGCAGCAGCGCTGGAGCAGCAGAGAAACTCAGCGTTAATTATCCCGTAGACCCGTTTGCCTCGTTTTCTGTGTGGTTGTGATGTTTAGTGTCTCCGCTCGACCTCGTCTCTGAACTTCTCCAGACTGCTCTGGTTAAAAAGGTTCAGGATGTTGAATAAAACCAGGGATTGTACTGATCTGGGAATCATGGGCTGATATTATTATGTATATATCCGCTGATGCTGTCGCTGTCCAATGAAAAGCAAGTATCTAAAAAATGGTGACTTTACAGGAGAGAACAAAAACTGTTGTTACTTTCAATGTAAGTTAATGGAACCAGAATTTATTTGTGTAGCGCTTTTAACAACGATGTTGTCTCAAAGCAGCTTTACAGAGTTTTGAAAACAGACAGTTACAACATATATCCTCCAGTGAGCAAACCAGAGGCAACAGTGGCAAGAACACCTCCCTCAGACTGGAGGAAGAACCTTGGGAGGAACCAGACTTACAAGAGGAGACCCATCCTCCTCTGATCAAACAGTATTTACAGTTTAAACTAAACACCAAAGAAAAGAGTCTCTGTTTGAAATCTGGATAGCAAAGCTTTAGAAGCTGCACAGGTAGAGGTAGTCTCTGACTGAGGCAGTCTCTGACTGAGGCCGTCTCTGACTGAGGCTTTATGTAAAGTGGGCGTGAGCTGAAACAGTCCCATCCTCTCTCAATGCTGGTGCATCTGGATGGTACAGTGAGCCAAGCTGGAGCATTTCTATTGGTCCATTAACCATGACATTTTCACACAATGTAAACGACTGCTGTCGGGTTTGAACGATGCAGAGAAATACAAGTTAATAAAAAGGAGACACATGTTTTCCTTTGGACAGCAATGAAACCAAGACTAGATCATTAAAAAAACATGTAACACATTTTTTTTCAAATAATATATAATATATAATATAATATACATTTCTTTAGCTGAATAGTAAAGCCTGGTGGGGTTTTTAAAGACAAATAACTGTTAACTCTATCTAGGAAACTAGATATATTATATTTTATATATAAAATTCCTTTGGACAGAGATAAAACCAGGACTGGATCTGCCAGGATTAGTCAGCAGTATTATTTCTAAATTATTGCTATCATTAAAAAACATGTAACAAGTTTTTTTTCTAATTTTACATGTGGTGCCAGGTAAACAAATCCAATCCAAATAGTGCCTATAAGCAGCATTTCTTTATAGGAAAAGACAAAAACCTGTTTACTTTCAATGGAAGTCAATGGAACCAGAACATTTTTCTTCTTTTGGAGCATTTCTATTGGTCCATTCATCTGTAAAGTTTCACACATAGTGAGCAGCAGCTGTCGTGTTTAAACGATGTAGAAAAACGAAAATCGACAAAAATAGAGATTCATGTAAAGTCGTGTGGGGTTTTTAAAGACAATTAAGTCTTAACTATATCTTATCTAGGTAATAACTAATATATATTTGTATGTATATAGATGATAAGATGATGAAAAGATGTATTAGTGTCTTCTCATTATTTATCATTTTAAAATTGTCATGGAGACTTCACTACCACCCAAAGGACACACCTCACTGAATATATATGTTTATAGTTATAAAGATGTTTAGATCTGAATGAGTTGAAAGACGAGTGTAAATAGTAAAGTTGGAGCCCATGGAGCTTGTAGACAGTAATTGGTATAGGTGTAGTATCTACCTACAACACTGCTGAGTGTGTTCAACCAGTGCAGCTCAACAGCCTGTTTGTAGAACAATGTTAGATGAATAATTGGTATTAATACAGGATATCAAATAACCCAACATGGTAAATGGTTGTGTTCATGTTTGCGAATGGTTTTCATAAAGCAGATGAATAAATTGATGATTCTCTAGATCTGATTAGAACAGATGTAAATAATCATACATTCAATACAAAGTATCATGAATATGTTATTGTGAGAGAAGTAGATCAGATCTTGATCCAGTTTGAAGAACAAAGTGTGGTTCCAGATTTCTCCTGGACGCCCCAGACATTGTATGAATGTTTTCAGTTCCTTCAGCAGCAAATCTTGATTTAGCTTAATGAAGTTCTGGGTTTTTTATATTATCGTGTACTGTGTGCACTGTAACTGGCCTCTCTTCACTCTTCTGCCTGTACGGTGTATATGGTATTGTTTATTGTATTTGTGTTGCACCTTATGGTCCTGGAGGCGTGTCGTTGGGATTTACTGAGTACCTTTATGTTACTGAATTGACAATAAAACCTCTTGAATCTTGGGAAGATAAAAAAAACACTGAGAACAACATTTCTTTTGACCAGGGCTTTCTAAACTTTGGTACACGGACGTGCGTCCCATTAAATAAGCAACTAAACACCAGAAACTTGACACGCCAAATATGTTTTTACTTCAGCCCTTCTTACAACGTAAACTTCATAAACGTCACTCACGCTGGAAGTTCCAGAGCCACTATCACTTAACCACCTGGACAAAGCGGAGGACATTAGGTCTACTTAATTAGAAACACAATAACCCCGTGGTGACAAAAGTCCAAGGTCTCCCACTGAGAAGGTTTAGCGAAGGTGATGATAGGAAATGGAGTGTGGACTGATCTCTGTGTCGGCCTCTGACACCGCTGGCCACGGCTGAGGCCCAAGCAGTCGTGCAGGGCAGAGGCAAGAGGGCCGTGAAAGAAGCCAACTGCTAAATGACCTTGAGACAATACTACATGTTCCTTTCTGGAGGTTTCCGTCACAGACTGTCAGACCAATGAAAGACACACTGCAGCCTCTTTACACACAGGGCCTTCGGGGAGCCTTAACCTTTCACTCTTAGCGCGATGTCACCAAGAAGCAGCTATTTTCCTTGGTTTCCTACGTGTTTGCTTGTTTAAAAAGTCATCTGTGAGCCTGAAGATCCTTTTAATGTTTAAAGAATTTTCACTAAAGGTCACTGATGCACACATCCAGCCTTGTGTGAATGACGCAGCCGTGTTATCCACAACTTATTTACTCTTAATTATCCATCCTTAGCTGTTATAACATGCTTATAAATGGCCTGAAGATGTATCTTTATTATTATTACATTTGCAAGACTATAAGTAAAGTAGAACCTATTCATTCCTAATAACCACTGACTCCTAATCAGTGCTTATTAATAATATTTACAGGTAAGAATCTGTTAAACAAGGATGTTAGACTTTTTCAGCAGTATATATTTATATATATATATATATATATATATATATATATATATATATATATATATATATATATATATATATATATATATATATATTGTAATTTAACTACTTTAACTGTTATTCAAAGTTATTACAAAAACATTCTTTATTTTCAGTGCAAGTTAATGTAAAGACAATTGATTCCAATAGATTTTGGAGCAATTTTATTGGTCCAGTCATTATGGACAAAAAAAATATATAGATAGTTGTAGGTAGGTATATGTGTATATCGCCACTGTCCAAAGAAAAACATGTATCCCCAGTTTTGGTTGATTTGAACTTTTCTACATCACTGTGTGCAAATTTCATGAGGGGATGAATAGAAATGCTCCGAAATAAAATAAAAGTGTAAACAAATAAATAAATAAATATTTTTTAATACAAAATACATGTATATATATTTATATATATATTAACAATATTAACTTTAACTAGAAAACAACAGATATATATATTTAAGGCATATTAGTGTCTTTTGAATTATTAAATTAAATTAGTCAAAAGTTTGGACACACCTAGCTGAGTATATATGTGTATAACTATAAAGATTTTAGATCTGAATATATATATATATATATATATATATATATATATTTATATATATATATATATATATATTTTTTTTTTTTATTTATTTTTTTTTTATCATGAAATGTTTACACAATGTAAAATATAACCAGAATTTTCAAATGACTCAAAATGGTAAAAAAAAAATAATAATAATAACAATAATAATAAAATAAAGAAATAATTCAATTTTCATTCATTTCACATTTTGCACAGCCAGGCTCACGTCTGAACTTTGAATATGCAAACAAATTCTATTTGCATCAGAAGAACAATAACAAAAATTTCAATTTCAGTTTAAAAAATATTTACTTTATATTTTTATATTATATTAAATGTACAAAGATGAACAGATCATCAATTGAAAGTTAAGCATCTGCACTTTCAGTAGAACTGCTCTGCTTGTTTCATTAAAGCTCCAGAAATCAGTCAGTAATATACGATCACAGATTTGACTGTAAATGCAGCTTCTGGAGGTTAAAAGGAGACACGCTAACAAGAAAACAAACTGTAGAGACGCCCCATGCATGAGATCCTCGATCAGACTCACTGGCTGCTCGTGATCTTCTCTAAACAGATGCGTGGAAGTCAGTGTCCAGCACTTCAGCTGCTCAGACAGACGCGCAAACAAACAGAGCTAAACAGAAATTCATCCCGTATCCAGCGTGTTTCCAGGTGGCCCACCGGACAATGGTGCCCAGAACCTGCGCAGGAGGCAACGCTCCATCATCTCCTGCCACAAAGGAGAGACGTGCACTTCAGGAAATCAGCTAATAATAAACGGGGAGAGCAGAAAATGGACAAAAACACATGTAAAGAAAGTACTGATAACCAGGTGGTCATATACTGAGGGGTCACAAAACGGTCTGCGGAATACAATGCACAGAATAGCAGGAGCGGGGGGAGCGGAGGGGGGGGTGTTGGGGTGCGCGGCGTCGCTGACACATAAAGCCTGTGTTCTAAATGTGCCATCCTGACCTGATTTCACCTGCGACTTGACAGATGAAAAGCACCAATCAGCAGAGCCCCTTGACAGAATATGTCTGCGCTCGCTTAAAAAGGCCCCTCAGCAGATCCCGAGAAAGAATAGCAACAAAGAGTGATTACTGACTAACGCCATCAGCCCGCCTCCTTTTACCTCCAGCCTCCAATGTTCAACGTTTCTGAATTAGACTGTATGTTAGAGGCCAAAAGTAATTGTTTCAAATGTAAACAAAGCTACTTCCATTCTAGACAAGCTTGTTGTTGTTTTAGGATATACAGCAGCAGCATTTATAATAAAAAAAATAATAATATTATTAGTTATATATAATATAAATACATTTTATTGTTCTGGAGAAAGTCTTTATCTGATTAGAACAGATGTAAATAATCACACATACAATACAAAGTATCATGAATATGTTATTGTGAGAGAAGTAGATCAGATCTTGATCCAGTTTGAAGATCAAAGTTAGGTTCCAGATTTCTCCTGGACGCCCCAGACATTGTATGAATGTGTTCAGTTCCTTCAGCAGCAAATCTTGATTTATCTTAATGAAGTACTGAGCAGTCAAAGCAGGTATTAGATGAGAACTGATAATAATACTGGGTTGTTTAGGAGAAGCTTGGAAAGAGTTAAATAAACACACTGACGTATGTAAAAGAACAACTTACTCTATTAATACTGATTAATATTTAATAATAAAGTGTTTACTGAGTGAATAAAAGCTTCCTGTCTGTAAAAATAGCTTTTTAAATATAATAATGTCCCAAATGACTAAAACTATTACACAGTACTGGTTTATAGTGGGTTACACGGGCTAGGGTTTTATTCCCCACCTGAGTAACAACCTTACACTTTATCAATAAGAGACCTAGCACCACCTTCACCTACCTGTGTACAGGTAAACACTAACACTACCTTCACCTACCTGTGTACAGGTACACTGTAACACTGCCTTCACCTACCTGTGTACAGGTAAACACTAACACTACCTTCACCTACCTGTGTACAGGTAAACTGCAACACTACCTTCACCTACCTGTGTACAGGTAAACACTAACACTACCTTCACCTACCTGTGTACAGGTAAACACTAACACTACCTTCACCTACCTGTGTACAGGTCAACTATAACACTACCTTCACCTACCTGTGTACAGGTAAACTGTAACACTACCTTCACCTACCTGTGTACAGGTAAACACTAACACTACCTTCACCTACCTGTGTACATGTAAACACTAACACTACCATCACCTACCTGTATACAGGTAAACTGTAACACTACCTTCACCTACCTGTGTACAGGTAAACTGTAACACTACCTTCACCTACCTGTGTACAGGTAAACTGTAACACTACCTTCACCTACCTGTGTACAGGTAAACACTAACACTACCTTCACCTACCTGTGTACAGGTAAACACTAACACTACCTTCACCTACCTGTGTACAGGTAAACACTAACACTACCTTCACCTACCTAAGCTGTAGTGAGTACATTGTATTTATATTGTAGGTACTGTGATTCCTGGTTCTCATCATTATTTAATCCTAATTCTGGAATTCTGGGAGCTGTGTTTAAGGTAACGGGTGGAATTCTCCTTCAGCGGAGAGGAGCGTCTGAATACGAGGCGGCTGAATTCCTGCACCTCCGCTTAATGCAGGACAAACAGTCCTTTGAGCGGTGGTCGCTGGACGGCATGACTGTTGCGCTGCTTCCATGCGGGAGGTAAGCCAATCTCCTCATGAGGACCGTCCATTGACGCTAAATAGCCAACCTACTTAATCCGGGGGTCCGGCGGCCGAGCAGCGCGGAAACGGCAGCAGATAGCGCTCATTTAAACAACAAAGCACATAGACGTCCATTCAGGCTAAAGCTGTCCTCTTTCAAGTGCGTATTCTAAAGCCACTTTCTTTCTCTCGCCCCCCCCCCATCTCAGTTACCCCCTCTGCGGACAGAACCCGAGTCCACACAGAGCTAGCTGGTTAGGCAGTCGGTGTGAGGGACTGAATGGGGGAGGCCTCTCGTCCTGGGCCCAAGAAAAAAAATAAATAATAAAAAAAGGTGGGTGTTGGGGGGGGGGCTGAATAAGAAAATCAGTGAGGCGGGCACACCTGAGGGTGCACCTTCCGCATTGTCGGCGGCGTCTGTGTGGAAAAATAGTCCGGAGGAGGAGGAGAAACATCAGACAGGTGCGGAATGGCCATTGTGCTCTGTATGAAAGATGCTTTGATGAGGGCCGCTCCAACTAAAGTGATTTCGGATGAGTTCATTGTTGCGCCGCTTCTAAGGTTCTCCCGTTTCTTTCTCCCCCTCCGTGCGGGGAGCGCTTGTGTTTCTCGCGCCGCTACGTTAACAAAACCCTACATGTGTTTGTTGTTAAAGGTAAGCCAAGCTGATCTACCTCTCTGGCTCCGGTGATGCGCTCGCTGCCGCTGCTATGATTGGACGACGCGGCAGGGCTCTGTGCTGGGCAGTTCTGGTATGTGGCAGGTTAATTAGAAATCTTTGACCCCGTGCTTTTCTCTGCCGTTCCTGGTTTTGTTGTGAAAGCGAAGGAGGCGAGGAGTTGATTTCTCCCCGCGCATGCTAATTCTGCAGACGCCGGGCCGCTCGGGGCCAGGGTGCCGGGGTTTGGCCGCTTCCTTTGGGTTTTTTCTTTAGTATCCGGCTTTTCCAATTACCAGATTCTCACAAACGAGGCCTGTTTTATGTGAGCTGGCACCAATCTTATTACCGTGGAGCAGATAAGAGGGCAATGTGTGGCGCGTATCAGTTTCAGGGATCAGTCTTTGTGGCAACAGAAGGAAAAACCTACACTAGACTTGCTCAGTGTGTTTGGACCAGTCCTGCGGTCCAAACTCGGCTGGCCACGTCATCTCCTCCCCCACCGAGTGGTAAATGTACACATGTTCACACAAGTCTGTAGTAAAATGGTTGTACTTTGACTGTGTTTTCCTAAAAATATATGTTTAAAAATCGTGATATCACCTCATTTACAGTATCACAATATCCCACAATATATCGTATCATACCCCCGTATTGTGATATCCATCGTATCACCAGGTTCTTAGCAATGCACTACTACAGACGTGAAGTTGTTATGTCTATGATAACATTATGCTTTCATCACATTCTTACAATATTGACCACAATAGTATAATTATTATTATTACTATTATTATCATTATTATCAATTTATGACTGTACAGCTGGCATGTCTGTTATTGGCTAACCTGAACATAATGCTTTAAAACCAGCATTGTTCTGACAAGTGTGTATAGAAAACAGTGAGTTTTGAACGTTTTCCTAAAATTCCTATTTAAAATCATGATATTACTTGGTTTACAGTATCACAATATATCACAATATATCGAATCGTAAACCCTGTATTGTGATACTCATCGTATTACCAGGTTATTGGCAATGCACTACAGACATGAGGTTATTTTTTTCATGATAATGTTATGCTTTTATCACATTCTTTGTTACAATATTAGCCACCATATTATTATTATTATTATTATTATTATTATTATTATTATTATTATTATTATTATTATTGTTAACAAATGACTGTACAGCTGGCTTCTCTTGGTTGCACAGACCAAAATGCTTTGTTTATACAAGTGTGTATAAAAGGCAGTGAGTTTTGAATGTAGCATATATTTGTATGTAGTCTGTAGTAAAACTGGTTGTACTTTGAGAGTTTTCCTAAAATTATATGTTTAAAAATCGAGTCCTTGAGTCCTTGGCAATGCACTACAGACATTAAGTTCATATGCCCATGATTGTGTTATGCTTTTAATACCATCTCAGTTACAATGGTATTATTATTATTATTATTATTATTATTATTATTAATTATAAATGATGGTACAGCCACCTGTCTGCTCTTGGCTACTATGAACATAAAGCTTTTAAACCAGCACTGTTTTGACAAGTGTGTATAAAAAGCAGTGAGTTTTGAATGTAACATGTACTTGTCTGTAGTCTGTAGTCTGTAGTCTGTAGTAAACATGGTTGTGCTTTGACTGTTTTCCTAAAATTATATATTTAAAAATCATGAATTCACCTATTTACAATATATCGAATCGTAACCCCCATATTGTGATATTCGATGTATCGCCAGCTTCTTGGCAATGCACTAATACAGACATTGTTATTATGTCTATGATAACGTTATGCATTCATCACACTCTCTGTTACAATATTGGCCACAATATTATTATTATTATTATTATTATTATTATTATTATTATTATTATTATTATTGTTGTTGTTGTTGTTGTTGTTGTTGTAATTATTAACTAATGCTGCCATGTCTGCTCTTAGCTTCACTGACCATAATACTTTAAAACCAGCACTGTGAGTATAAAAAGCAGTGAGCTTAGAATGTAACATAGAACACTGTCTGTAGACTATAGTGTTGAGTTTGGCTGTTGGTTCAGCTGAGCTAGGCTTTTTTAGGGGCTCTCCAAGCTGAAAGGTTGGGGTCCAGGGCTCATAACGCTATTTAGGTTAGCTGTGTTATAACCATTCTCAGCAACACATCAGTACACCATTATAACACCCTTATAATAAGCCATATCAAGCCAGTGAGTGCTAATTAGGTGCAGCTTATTGCTGCTTTATTAAGGAGCAGCTGGAGTGAACTGGAAACCTTTATTTGTGCCTCCATTTATTTATTTACTTGTTTATTTATCCAGTCCACCACTATGTTCCTAATTAGTCTTATTAAGGCTTATCAACTCAGTAACTGCTATGCTTCATGATATATTATATAGATTGTGAATCTAGGTCTATAATGATTGTACATTGTTAACCCTTTAAAGCCTGAAGCATGAAACAATTGCCCGAAAATTCAAATTATTTGAAAATGGAGTGTTTATTAGACCTAAGAAATAATAATAATAATAATTATAATAATAATTTATTGTTACTAATTTTTTTGTTTTCTGTCAGATCTTTGCCATGTAACTCGTCAAACAGTTTTCGAGATATCAACTCCGTCCAAGCTCCAGGTTGTTTGGTCTGAATCGGGCTTGTATACAGCTTTTTGATTGGATGCACAGATTCTGGAAAACAGTAGATTAGTTCTGGAATTTCTCCCCATAGAGAATTAATAGGAAAAGTGCACACCAATCTACTGAACTTCTGCTCGACCGACAGACACCGTTTCACATACACTGACTCAGGACAGACCCCCGATCACGACTGCAGTGTTGATTCAACCTGCACTCGTCTGTTTGTCGTTTATTTTCAATCCCTCTTTTCCCCTTAGAGTCCCATTCATTTTCCTCTGAACCCAAACCTCATGCCTTCATTTAACTTACAGACTGCATGTACTCTTTTAAGGCAGATCCTCAAACACTAATCCTCAGACATACTGACCTGCACTCCTCTATTTGTCGATTATTCATCCCTCGTTCCTCCCATAGGGTCCCATTCATTTTCAGTCGAACGCAAACATTGTGGTTTCTTTAAACCTACAGGCTCCAAACTGCCTCTACTTACTCAGAGCAGATCCCCCAACCTCCAATCCGCACACATACTGACCTGCACTCCTCTATTTGTCGATTATTCATCCCTCGTTCCTCCCATAGGGTCCCATTCATTTTCAGCCGAACCCAAACATTGTGGTTACTTTAAACCTACAGCCTCCAAACTGCCTGAACAGATCTTTAACCTCTAATCCACAGACATACTGACCTGCACTCCTCTATTTGTTGTTTATGCACAACCATCCTGGAAATGTACTTTTTTAGGTATTATTATTATTATTATTATTATTATAACTAATGACTGTACAGCTGCCATGTGTGCTCTTAGCTACGCTGACCTTCGTTTTGACAAGTGTGTATAAAAAGTAATTAGGTTTGAAGGCAGATCATTAATTCTCAAGCACTTGAGTTAAACTCATCTCTATTCAGCGCTGCCACATAGTACAGTACGGGAAGTATCACAGCCCCCCCGCCCCCCTCCCCCCGCTCATTTTCTTCCTACTGTCCTCGATTCCCAGACTGGACAGCAGTCTGTTTTATCACCCATTCAGAGATACACGTCCAGAGATAAGCACTGAGTGGCAGACGATCAGCAGAAACGGACGCTAAACAGATCTCCGTGGGTCAGCTGGCCACTATGGGAAAAGAAGGCAAAGGTGATACCACTGAGATAACACACATGGGGCTCCGATCGAGAATGGAGGAGGTTGCTGGAGGCGAGCATTTTTTATTCTCACATAAGGGGCTTTCTTCTGGCTGCGCAGCAGATCAGAATACGAGATGCGCCGTCTGAATTCTGCTCTTTCTCTCGGCCTCCCTCGCTCTTAACTGTCCTGTCCCCGATTCAAACCTCCTGTGGTTTATGTGGCTGATATACTGTTTCTCCCAGAGCCACCTGACCATGAAAAGAGTGTTTTACCGTGGGGGTCAGTGACGCCAGCCAGGGGCAGTTGCTGACAAACAGCTGTTACTAAGCGAACTCAAAGGCAGGATGAGACAAAAAGAAGGACGGGGACAGCTCAGTGCCACCGGTGGCGCAGGATCTGTGTTTGTATTGTCTTCAAACTTTTTATTTAATATTAAGATAATCTATATATTCAGACTGTAGATATTTACAGAGATTAATTCCAGTCCATCAGATAGTAATAAACTAATAAACTAAATATATATACATTTTCATTAGGATACTACATACTACATACTGCATTAAAATTAGTTTTTAAGACTCACATTTCTTTTAAAGTGAAGTTAAAATATTTTGATAATATAATCATGTGTGCTCACAGAACTAAAGAGTGCACTAGGAGTGAATTAGGAGTGAATTAGTATCTACACCTAAACTAAATACAAAGCCAACATGACCAGAAAGGGAGAGACAGAACCAGTTAGGTTATAAGTTTGGGCCCCAGCAGGGCTACAGTCATCTGGGTTACGTTTATGGGACCCAGTTAGGCTACAGGTGAGGGCCTCATCTAGGCTACAGTTAGGCTACTACTGGGGGCCCAGCTAGGTTACAGTTATCCAGCTATTACTGTGTATATGTTCTGTGTATGATGTGTGTAAGTGCTGTGTATGGTGTGTGTGTGAGTGCTGTGTGTGTGTGTGTGTGTGTGTGTGTGTGATGTGAGTGAGTGCTGTGTGTGATGTGTGTGAGTGAGTGCTGTGTATGATGTGTGTGTGAGTGCTGTGTGTGTTGTGTGTGTGTGAGTGCTGTGTATGATGTGTGTGTGAGTGCTGTGTGTGATGTGTGTGATGTGTGTGTGAGTGCTGTGTGTGAGTGCTGTGTGTGATGTGTGTGTGAGTGCTGTGTGTGATGTGTGTGTGTGAGTACTGTGTATGATGTGTGTGTGAGTGCTGTGCGTGAGTGCTGTGTGTGATGTGTGTGATGTGTGTGTGTGAGTGCTGTGTATGATGTGTGTGTGTGAGTGCTGTGTATGATGTGTGTGTGAGTGCTGTGTATGGTGTGTGTGTGAGTGCTGTGTGTGTGTGTGTGTGTGTGTGATGTGAGTGAGTGCTGTGTGTGATGTGTGTGAGTGAGTGCTGTGTATGATGTGTGTGTGTGAGTGCTGTGTGTGTTGTGTGTGTGTGAGTGCTGTGTATGATGTGTGTGTGAGTGCTGTGTGTGATGTGTGTGATGTGTGTGTGAGTGCTGTGTGTGAGTGCTGTGTGTGATGTGTGTGTGAGTGCTGTGTGTGATGTGTGTGTGTGAGTACTGTGTATGATGTGTGTGTGAGTGCTGTGCGTGAGTGCTGTGTGTGATGTGTGTGATGTGTGTGTGTGAGTGCTGTGTATGATGTGTGTGTGAGTGCTGTGTGTGTGATGTGTGTAAGTCCTATGTGTGTCTCCTATCCTGTGTGAGTCCTGTGGGTCTTGCTCATCCACCAATTCATGTCAGATTTGTGACCAGTTCATAAAATTGGTGACCATTCATTAATCAGTACTGAGAAATGATTTCTATCCCCTGAGAGGGGATAAGGAAAAGTTCTTCTCAAAAGTAAATCAGTAGTGCAATGTCTGTAAAAGACCCCCCAACCCCCCACCCACCCATTGTAGCAGTGTTCCCTGTAGTTACTCTGCTGGCTGTATGTGGGGGTGAAAGTTCAGATCCTGTTTCGTTTGTCCTGTTCTGACTAGTGAGGGTGATTAGTCTCTATAGACGGCAGCTATAGCACCTCAGCCTGTCTGCAAAGACTTCACTCTCGTACTCAGTTACACTGCGACAGCTGCTCAGTCACGTTTACAGTGTTACTGTTACATACCACAAACAGCAATTTGTAAACCATTCATTCTATACTTTCTATACACCACACACACAATCAGCACCACGGCAACAATAGATCTCATACAGCACAGCAGATACGTTTACATAGCTGAGCCTGCTAGCATAAACATAACAACTTTCCATAACTGTTCAATTGACTGTATATATATATATATATATATATATATATATAATCAGCTCCACTGACCATACAGGAGCTCCATTTACAGACTGTAGTTCATCTGATTCTCTGTATACTTTATTACTCTGTTCTTCAATGATCAGGACCCCCACAGGACCACCACAGAGCAGATACTATTAGGGAGGTGGGTCATTCTCAGCACTGCAGTGACACTGACGTGGTGGTGGTGTGTTAGTGTGTGTTGTGCTGGTGTGAGTGTGTGTTAGAATTAGGGTCTGGGTTAGGGTTAGAATTAGGTTTCAGGTTAAGTTTAACGTTAAGGTTAGGATTCGGGCCAGAGTGAGGGTCAGGATTAGGTTTTGGGTTGAGGTTAGGGTTAATGTTAGGATTAGTGTCAGGGTTTACATTTAGTGTTGAGGTTAGGATTAAGATTAGGATTAGGGTTGAGGTTAGAGTAAGGGTCAAGATTGGGGCCAAGGTTAGGGCCAAGACTAGGGTTAGGGTCAGGATTAGGTGTTGGGTTGAGGTCAAGGTTAGGATCATGGTTAGGGCCAGGCTGAGGGTTAGGATTAGATTTTGGATTGAGGCTAAGGTTAGGGCCAGGCTGAGAGTTAGAATTAGGGCCAGAGTGAGGGTTAGGATTAGGATTAGGGTTGAGGTTGAGGTTAATGATAGGGTCAGGATTAGTGATAGGTTTAGGGTAAGGTTACGGTTGGCGTTAGGATTAGTGTTTGGTTTAGGGTTGAGGTAAGCGTTAAGAGCAGGATTAGGGTTAGGTTTAAGGTTGAGGTTAGGATTAGGCCCTGGATCAGGGTTAGGTTTCAGAAAAAATTATAAATCTAGGCTTTGCTGAATATAAGTTACATATTAAAACTACTTGATGTTACATTTCAACAATATATCTACTTAATATAACATAATATATATTTATATAATATATATATTATAATTAATATAATATAATGTATCAACATCACATCTTCAGGATATTTACTGTACTGTATTGGGAAGCTTGGCTGCCGCTGCTGCACTGATGTGAAGTGTGTTTAGAGAGATATTAAGATTATAAACAACTTGTTTTTTATATCACAAACACATTCCATTCAAACTGCAGTAACAAAACACACAAAGCCTGGAAGATACACCTGTCCATTACTCACAGGATTCGTTCTTTTCTTATCAGAACAAGCGTGGAGCTGAATTTGGAGACGGTGCTACTCTCAGAGAGACGAGCGGCTGAAAGGCAGAGGTAGTCATTTTAACATCTGAATAAAGGAGTTAAATCACAAACAGACAGATTTAATAATATTTGAAAACAGTCTGTCACATCAGCGAGAGGATCTCAGGCTGATGGCATCCTGTAAACACAGCGTAAACAAAATAATAAACATAAAACTAGAGAAAGAAAAAGCAGCAACACTTCAGTACTGGGGGACGCTCTAATGCTGTTGTAAAGCCCTTAGTAAGACTGATCAAGCTGGCAGCTGGTGATTAACTGGCTGCTCGTCACTACTCTCTGAAGCAAATACAGTAATTTTTGTATTTTTTTTATATATATATTTATACATCATCGCTGTCCAATGAAAAACAAGTATCCCCAAAATTGCAACTTTACAGGAGAGGACAAAAACAGTCTTTACTTTCAATGGAAGTCAGTGGAACCAGAATGTTTTCCAAGCTGTTTTGGAGCATTTCTATTGGTCCATTCATCATGAAATTTTCACACCATTGATGTGTTCAAATGTTGTAGAAAACTCCAAATCGACAAAAATGGAGATGCATGTGTTTCATTGAACAGCCACAATTTATACATATATATATATATATATATATATATATATATATATATATATACAGGGGTTGGACAAGGAAACTGAAACACCAGTCTGGTGGTCAGTCTTCATTAATTGCACCAGTAAGAACAGAGTGTGAAGTTCAGTTAGCAGGTAAGACAGTTTACTCAAAATTTTACAATAACACAATGAGAGAGAGAGAGAGAGAGAGAGATAAGGAATGAGAGAGAGATAAGGGATAGAGGGAGAGAGATAAGGGATATATATATAGAGAGAAGGGATAGAAAGAGAGAGATATATATAGAGAAAGAGGGAGATAAGGAATGAGAGAGAGATAAGGGATAGAGGGAGAGAGATAAGGGATATATATATAGAGAGAAGGGATAGAAAGAGAGAGATATATATAGAGAAAGAGGGAGATAAGGAATGAGAGAGAGAGAGAAGGGATAGAAAGAGATAAATATATATATAGAGAGAGAAAGAGAGAGAGAGAGAGAGAGAGAGAGAGAAAGGATAGAAAGAGAGAGATATATACAGAGAAAGAGGAAGATAAAGAATGAGAGAGAGAGAGAAGGGATAGAAAGAGATAAATATATATATAGAGAGAGAAAGAGGGAGATAAGGGATAGAGGGAGAGAGATAAGGAATGAGAGAGAGATAAGGGATAGAGGGAGAGAGATAAGGGATATATATATAGAGAGAAGGGATAGAAAGAGAGAGATATATATAGAGAAAGAGGGAGATAAGGAATGAGAGAGAGATAAGGGATAGAGGGAGAGAGATAAGGGATATATATATATATATATATATATATATATATATATATATATATATATATATATATATATATATATATATATATAGAGAGAGAGAGAGAGAGAGAGAGAGAGAGAGAGAGAAAGAGAGAGATATATATAGAGAAAGAGGAAGATAAAGAATGAGAGAGAGAGAGAAGGGATGGAAAGAGATAAATATATATATAGAGAGAGAAAGAGGGAGATAAGGGATAGAGGAAGAGATAAGGGATAGAGAGAGAGAGAAGGGATAGAAAGAGAGAGATATATATATAGAGAGAGAAAGGGAGATAAGGTATTGAGGGAGAGAGATAAGGAATAGAGAGAGAGAAGGGATAGAAAGATAAAAAGAGAGAAAGAAAGAGAAAGAAGGAGAGAGATAAAAAATGAAACAGAGAGAGAGATAAAGAATGAGAGATAGAGATAGAAAGATAAAAAGAGAGAAAGAGATAGAGAGAGAAGGGACAGAAAGAGAGCGAGATACATATAGAGAAAGAGAGAGATAAAGAATGAGATAGAGATAAGGGATAGAGAGAGAGAAGGGATAGAGAGAGAGATAGAGAGAGAAAGAAGGAGAGAGATAAAAAATGAAATAGAGAGAGAGATAAAGAATGAGAGATAGAGATAGAAAGATAAAGAGATAGAGAGAGAAGGGATAGAAAGAGAGAGAGAGACAGAGAGAGAAGGGACAGAAAGAGAGCGAGATATATATAGAGAAAGAGAGATAAAGAATGAGAGAGAGATAAGGGATAGAGAGAGAGAAGGGATAGAGAGAGAGAGAAAGAGAGAAAGAAGGAGAGAGAGATAGAGATGGAGATAGAGGGAGAGAGAGATAGAAAGAGAAAAAGAGAGAGATAGAAAGAGAAAAAGAGAGAGATAGAAAGAGAAAAAGAGAGAGAGAAATATATCACATTACTCTGAATGGCTTCATTTACATCTTAACAGTTCAGTCATACAGGAATTTAAAATCACCCCTTTAATAAAGTATCAGTGACCAGGCAGTCAATTAGCCATCACTGGCTTCGTTACTGACCAGCTGATGGCTTGAGTAGACTTAATAAGGCTCTAATACTGGAAACCTACAATATCACAAAAGATTATAATGAATAACACGAATGAAGGTGCTGTGGATGAAAGTAAATTCAGTCTAATTACTGACTAGTGAAGTAGAACTGAGCAGCCAGTTAAATCTGATATTATCCTGATAAGGTTTATTACCAGCATTACACATGCAGCGTAAGGTCACGCGTGTTAAAGCATGTTGCAGTGCAGCCTCAGCGCAGCGCTGTAAACTCTCCTCCTCCTGCAGCTGCGACTCCTCTGGCAAAGAAAGCGTCTTCATTGTGCTCCACCCAGCCCTATATTGTGTACTGCTTTAAACTTGATACGGTAGGAGCGGTGGGATTCACCCCAACAGACATCCCACCAAAGGCTCGCTCCATTGAAGCCCGCGCTGCCTATATTGTCACGGCATAAAGCCGAGGAAGTCACGCCACCGAGTCACAGAGGCAGCATAAAACAAGATGACACAGCCTGCAGCTAGAGTTGCCTCTCTGGAGGATCAGGCGGCTTTGAGCTGCGCGTTCCCGGTTTTCATATTTCACTCTTCCGCTTTTCCATTAATTGGCTCCGTGGACGCGGAGAGGCTTCCTTCATACATTGCTGACGAGCATTTCACGTCTTACGCTGCGCTCCTCTCTACTTCTCCTGGCGGGGGTTGAGACGGGGAATTGAACTTTCTCGCTGTTTATCATCCCTGTCCAACAAAAACAAGCATTTTCAAAATAGTAACTTCACAGAAGAGAACAAAAAGATTTATTCTGGTAGTGTATCTAAAACGTTTGACTGGTATTGTATCTAAAACGTTTGGCTGGTAGTGTATCTAAAACGTTTGTCTGGTAGTGTACTAAAACATTTGGCTGGTAGTGTATCTAAAACGTTTGTCTGGTAGTGTATCTAAAACGTTTGACTGGTAGTGTATCTAAAACGTTTGGCTGGTAGTGTATCTAAAACGTTTGGCTGGTAGTGTATCTAAAACGTTTGACTGGTAGTGTATCTAAAACGTTTGTCTGGTAGTGTATCTAAAACATTTGGCTGGTAGTGTATCTAAAACGTTTGTCTGGTAGTGTACTAAAACATTTGGCTGGTAGTGTATCTAAAACGTTTGTCTGGTAGTGTATCTAAAACGTTTGACTGGTAGTGTATCTTGAACGTTTGGCTGGTAGTGTACTAAAACGTTTGGCTGGTAGTGTATCTAAAACGTTTGGCTGGTAGTGTATCTAAAACGTTTGTCTGGTAGTGTACTAAAATGTTTGGCTGGTAGTGTATCTAAAACGTTTGGCTGGTAGTGTATCTAAAACGTTTGACTGGTAGTGTATCTAAAACGTTTGTCTGGTAGTGTACTAAAACGTTTGGCTGGTAGTGTATCTAAAACGTTTGGCTGGTAGTGTATCTAAAACGTTTAGCTGGTAGTGTATCTAAAACGTTTGACTGGTAGTGTACTAAAATGTTTGACTGGTAGTGTATCTAAAACGTTTGGCTGGTAGTGTACTAAAACGTTTGGCTGGTAGTGTATCTAAAACGTTTGTCTGGTAGTGTATCTAAAACGTTTGACTGGTAGTGTATCTAAAACGTTTGTCTGGTAGTGTACTAAAACGTTTGGCTGGTAGTGTATCTAAAACGTTTGGCTGGTAGTGTATCTAAAACGTTTGACTGGTAGTGTATCTAAAACGTTTGACTGGTAGTGTATCTAAAACGTTTGGCTGGTAGTGTTTCTAAAACGTTTGGCTGGTAGTGTACTAAAACGTTTGGCTGGTAGTGTATCTAAAACGTTTGTCTGGTAGTGTATCTAAAACGTTTCACTGGTAGTGTATCTAAAACGTTTGATTGGGAGTGTATCTAAAACGTTTGTCTGGTAGTGTATCTAAAACGTTTGGCTGGTAGTGTATCTAAAACGTTTGGCTGGTAGTGTATCTAAAACGTTTGGCTAGTAGTGTATCTAAAACGTTTGACTGGTAGTGTATCTAAAACGTTTGTCTGGTAGTGTATCTAAAACGTTTGACTGGTAGAGTATCTAAAACGTTTGACTGGTAGTGTATCTAAAACGTTTGTCTGGTAGTGTACTAAAACCTTTGACTGGTAGTGTATCTAAAACGTTTGTCTGGTAGTGTATCTAAAACGTTTGACTGGTAGAGTATCTAAAACGTTTGGCTGGTAGTGTATCTAAAACGTTTGGCTGGTAGTGTATCTAAAACGTTTGGCTGGTAGTGTACTAAAACGTTTGACTGGTAGTGTACTAAAACGTTTGGCTGGTAGTGTATCTTAAACGTTTGTCTGGTAGTGTACTAAAACGTTTGACTGGTAGTGTATCTAAAAAGTTTGACTGGTAGTGTATCTAAAACGTTTGGCTGGTAGTGTATCTAAAACGTTTGTCTGGTAGTGTACTAAAACGTTTGACTGGTAGTGTATCTAAAACGTTTGGCTGGTAGTGTATCTAAAACGTTTGACTGGTAGTGTATCTAAAACGTTTGACTGGTAGTGTATCTAAAACGTTTGGCTGGTAGTGTATCTAAAATGTTTGATTGGTAGTGTATCTAAAACGTTTGGCTGATAGTGTATCTAAAACGTTTGGCTGGTAGTGTATCTAAAACGTTTGGCTGGTAGTGTACTAAAACGTTTGGCTGGTAGTGTATCTAAAACGTTTGGCTGGTAGTGTACTAAAACGTTTGGCTGGTAGTGTATCTAAAACGTTTGGCTGGTAGTGTACTAAAACGTTTGTCTGGTAGTGTATCTAAAACGTTTGGCTGGTAGTGTACTAAAACGTTTGGCTGGTAGTGTACTAAAACGTTAGACTGGTAGTGTACTAAAACGTTTGGCTGGTAGTGTATCTAAAACGTTTGTCTGGTAGTGTATCTAAAACGTTTGACTGGTAGTGTATCTAAAACGTTTGACTGGTAGTGTACTAAAACGTTTGGCTGGTAGTGTATCTAAAACGTTTGGCTGGTAGTGTATCTAAAACGTTTGACTGGTAGTGTACCTTAAACGTTTGGCTGGTAGTGTACTAAAATGTTTGGCTGGTAGTGTATCTAAAACGTTTGGCTGGTAGTGTATCTAAAACGTTTGACTGGTAGTGTATCTAAAACGTTTGGCTGGTAGTGTACTAAAACGTTTGGCTGGTAGTGTATCTAAAACGTTTGGCTGGTAGTGTATCTAAAACGTTTGACTGGTAGTGTATCTAAAACGTTTGACTGGTAGTGTACTAAAACGTTAGACTGGTAGTGTATCTAAAACGTTTGGCTGGTAGTGTACTAAAACGTTAGACTGGTAGTGTATCTAAAACGTTTGTCTGGTAGTGTACTAAAACGTTTGGCTGGTAGTGTATCTAAAACGTTTGACTGGTAGTGTATCTAAAACGTTTGGCTGGTAGTGTATCTAAAACGTTTGGCTGGTAGTGTACTAAAACGTTTGACTGGTAGTGTATCTAAAACGTTTGACTGGTAGTGTATCTAAAACGTTTGTCTGGTAGTGTATCTAAAACGTTTGACTGGTAGAGTATCTAAAACGTTTGACTGGTAGTGTATCTAAAACGTTTGGCTGGTAGTGTATCTAAAACGTTTGGCTGGTAGTGTACTAAAACGTTTGGCTGGTAGTGTATCTAAAACGTTTGGCTGGTAGTGTACTAAAACGTTTGGCTGGTAGTGTATCTAAAACGTTTGTCTGGTAGTGTACTAAAATGTTTGACTGGTAGTGTATCTAAAACGTTTGGCTGGTAGTGTATCTAAAACGTTTGGCTGGTAGTGTACTAAAACGTTTGACTGGTAGTGTATCTAAAACGTTTGGCTGGTAGTGTATCTAAAACGTTTGGCTGGTAGTGTACTAAAACGTTTGACTGGTAGTGTATCTAAAACGTTTGACTGGTAGTGTATCTAAAACGTTTGTCTGGTAGTGTATCTAAAACGTTTGACTGGTAGAGTATCTAAAACGTTTGACTGGTAGTGTATCTAAAACGTTTGTCTGGTAGTGTACCTAAAACGTTTGGCTGGTAGTGTACTAAAACGTTTGGCTGGTAGTGTACTAAAACGTTTGACTGGTAGTGTACTAAAACGTTTGTCTGGTAGTGTATCTAAAACGTTTGTCTGGTAGTGTATCTAAAACGGTTGATTGGTAGTGTATCTAAAACGTTTGGCTGGTAGTGTATCTAAAACGTTTGACTGGTAGTGTATCTAAAACGTTTGACTGGTAGTTTATCTTAAACGTTTGACTGGTAGTTTATCTTAAACGTTTGGCTGGTAGTGTATCTAAAACGTTTGGCTGGTAGTGTACTAAAACGTTTGGCTGGTAGTGTATCTAAAACGTTTGACTGGTAGTGTATCTAAAACGTTTGACTGGTAGTTTATCTTAAACGTTTCACTGGTAGTTTATCTTAAACGTTTGGCTGGTAGTGTATCTAAAACGTTTGGCTGGTAGTGTACTAAAACGTTTGGCTGGTAGTGTACTAAAACGTTTGACTGGTAGTGTATCTAAAACGTTTGGCTGGTAGTGTATCTAAAACGTTTGACTGGTAGTGTATCTAAAACGTTTGGCTGGTAGTGTACTAAAACGTTTGATTGGTAGTGTATCTAAAACGTTTGATTGGTAGTGTATCTAAAACGTTTGGCTGGTAGTGTATCTAAAACGTTTGTCTGGTAGTGTACTAAAACGTTTGACTGGTAGTGTACTAAAACGTTTGATTGGTAGTGTATCTAAAACGTTTGATTGGTAGTGTATCTAAAACGTTTGTCTGGTAGTGTATCTAAAACGTTTGGCTGGTAGTGTACTAAAACGTTTGACTGGTAGTGTATCTAAAACGTTTGACTGGTAGTGTATCTAAAACGTTTGACTGGTAGTGTATCTAAAACGTTTGGCTGGTAGTGTATCTAAAACGTTTGGCTGTTAGTGTACTAAAACGTTTGACTGGTAGTGTATCTAAAACGTTTGATTGGTAGTGTATCTAAAACGTTTGACTGGTAGTGTATCTAAAACGTTTGGCTGGTAGTGTATCTAAAACATTTGGCTGTTAGTGTACTAAAACGTTTGACTGGTAGTGTATCTAAAACGTTTGGCTGGTAGTGTATCTAAAACGTTTCACTGGTAGTGTATCTAAAACGTTTGATTGGTAGTGAATCTAAAACGTTTGACTGGTAGTGTATCTAAAACGTTTGACTGGTAGTGTATCTAAAACGTTTGGCTGGTAGTGTATCTAAAACGTTTGACTGGTAGTGTATCTAAAATGTTTGTCTGGTAGTGTATCTAAAACGTTTGGCTGGTAGTGTATCTTAAACGTTTGGCTGTTAGTGTACTAAAACGTTTGACTGGTAGTGTATCTAAAACGTTTGGCTGGTAGTGTATCTAAAACGTTTGGCTGGTAGTGTATCTAAAACGTTTGACTGGTAGTGTATCTAAAACGTTTGGCTGGTAGTGTATCTAAAACGTTTGGCTGGTAGTGATCTAAAACGTTTGATTGGTAGTGTATCTAAAACGTTTGTCTGGTAGTGTATCTAAAACGTTTGGCTGGTAGTGTACTAAAACGTTTGACTGGTAGTGTATCTAAAACGTTTGACTGGTAGTGTATCTAAAACGTTTGGCTGGTAGTGTATCTAAAACGTTTGATTGGTAGTGTATCTAAAACGTTTGGCTGGTAGTGTATCTAAAACGTTTGTCTGGTAGTGTACTAAAACATTTGACTGGTAGTGTATCTAAAACGTTTGACTGGTAGTGTATCTAAAACGTTTGGCTGGTAGTGTACTAAAACGTTTGACTGGTAGTGTATCTAAAACGTTTGACTGGTAGTGTATCTAAAACGTTTGGCTGGTAGTGTATCTAAAACGTTTGATTGGTAGTGTATCTAAAACGTTTGATTGGTAGTGTATCTAAAACGTTTGGCTGGTAGTGTATCTAAAACGTTTGACTGGTAGTGTATCTAAAACGTTTGGCTGGTAGTGTATCTAAAACGTTTGGCTGGTAGTGTATCTAAAACGTTTGACTGGTAGTGTATCTAAAACGTTTGACTGGTAGTGTATCTAAAACGTTTGGCTGGTAGTGATCTAAAACGTTTGGCTGGTAGTGTATCTAAAACGTTTGATTGGTAGTGTATCTAAAACGTTTGGCTGGTAGTGTATCTAAAACGTTTGGCTGGTAGTGTATCTACAACGTTTGGCTGGTAGTGTACTAAAACGTTTGACTGGTAGTGTATCTAAAACGTTTGACTGGTAGTGTATCTAAAACGTTTGGCTGGTAGTGTATCTAAAACGTTTGGCTGGTAGTGTATCTAAAACGTTTGGCTGGTAGTGTATCTAAAACGTTTGATTGGTAGTGTATCTAAAACGTTTGATTGGTAGTGTATCTAAAACGTTTGGCTGGTAGTGTATCTAAAACGTTTGGCTGGTAGTGTATCTAAAACGTTTGACTGGTAGTGTACTAAAACGTTTGACTGGTAGTGTATCTAAAACGTTTGACTGGTAGTGTATCTAAAACGTTTGGCTGGTAGTGTATCTAAAACGTTTGATTGGTAGTGTATCTAAAACGTTTGATTGGTAGTGTATCTAAAACGTTTGGCTGGTAGTGTATCTAAAACGTTTGGCTGGTAGTGTATCTAAAACGTTTGACTGGTAGTGTACTAAAACGTTTGACTGGTAGTGTATCTAAAACGTTTGGCTGGTAGTGTATCTAAAACGTTTGGCTGGTAGTGTACTAAAACGTTTGGCTGGTAGTGTATCTAAAACGTTTGGCTGGTAGTGTACTAAAACGTTTGTCTGGTAGTGTATCTAAAACGTTTGGCTGGTAGTGTATCTAAAACGTTTGACTGGTAGTGCATCTAAAAAGTTTGACTGGTAGTGTATCTAAAACGTTTGGCTGGTAGTGTATCTAAAACGTTTGGCTGGTAGTGTGTCTAAAACGTTTGACTGGTAGTGCATCTAAAAAGTTTGACTGGTAGTGTATCTAAAACGTTTGGCTGGTAGTGTATCTAAAACGTTTGACTGGTAGTGTATCTAAAACGTTTGGCTGGTAGTGTATCTAAAACGTTTGGCTGGTAGTGTGTCTAAAACGTTTGACTGGTAGTGTATCTAAAACGTTTGGCTGGTAGTGTGTCTAAAACGTTTGACTGGTAGTGCATCTAAAAAGTTTGACTGGTAGTGTACTAAAACGTTTGGCTGGTAGTGTATCTAAAACGTTTGGCTGGTAGTGTATCTAAAACGTTTGGCTGGTAGTGTATCTAAAACGTTTGATTGGTAGTGTATCTAAAACGTTTGATTGGTAGTGTATCTAAAACGTTTGATTGGTAGTGTATCTAAAATGTTTGGCTGGTAGTGTATCTAAAACGTTTGGCTGGTAGTGTATCTAAAACGTTTGGCTGGTAGTGTATCTAAAACGTTTGGCTGGTAGTGTATCTAAAACGTTTGGCTGGTAGTGTATCTAAAACGTTTGGCTGGTAGTGTATTCATGTTACTTTGTATTGTATATATGATTATTTACATCTGTTCTAATCATCTCTGGTGTTCTTACAGGTGAACACTTATTGATCAGATAAAGGCTTCAGCTCTGGTGCTATTACACAGTTATGTACCTATAACACAACAATAAACTACTTTTTATTATTTAGTTATCATAACCAGTATGTAATGTATAATTTAGATATTAATACATTCTTAGACTTTGAGTTTTCCACTGCTTGACTGTGTTTGTAGTGCGTATGACTTTTTATAATAAATATGATGTTTTATGGAACAGAATAAAGAGCTTCATTAAAACTGACTAACAGTCTCCATGAACTTTTTTGGGTTCTGCTTAACTCTAATTGGTCATACTGTATATGTGTGAACGTCACTGCTGACTCGAAGTGTGTCGCGTCTAAAAATGGACGGAGTTATCCACTATTGTGTGGGGACATAATTATCCTGGCTGAGAAAGATCAGCTTCCCGCTGACGTATAGCCAGACTTCTTATGTGCATCTCATAAAACTTGCATGAAAACACTGTCTGTATATATTCACCTTGCCTCGTTCACGCTAGCCACTGACCTGCAGCTCCAAGTGCACCGTGAGTGTGTCTGCTGGTAGAGAGTCTGAGCGCTACACAGAAAAACAATTAACGGCAACTTTACAAACGAGACTTTCAATGTGAGTCAATAGAATCAGATTTTTTGGATTTTTTTGGATTTTGGAGCTTTTCTATTGGTCCATTCTTCATTAAAATGGACATATTTGTTTTTCTTTGGACAGCGCCGATATGTTTGTTGAGTAAACAAGGCACGTCTGATGTTTGATTGTGTTTCTCGTTCCATTGTATGCAGATGTGTGACAGGGTTTCATGCCTAGAAGCTGATCCCACCTGTCCCGGCTTGTGTGTCTCATTTCGGGCTCCTGGAAGTATCTCTTTCTTTTATCTGTTCCTCTGCGTCACAGAAGGTCTTCCAATCACTGATGCACTGCTGTTCTGCGTGCTAAAGGCTAATAGAAGGAGTACTTTCTACTGATTTTAACTTACAGAATAATTCTAAGCCTGTTCATGTTTTAGAATAACCTTCAATAAGCCTAGTGGGGAGGTGGGATATAGCATAATTAGCATAGTTTAACTCTAACAGGACCAGAATTTTGCTCTCAGACTGGTTAGCAGTCGTCACCAGTAGTGGTGTGTTAACATCCCAATATGGAACCACATAGTTCTATTGAAAATGTTATATTTAAAATTATATTGTTTACATTTCAGTATATCTATAATAGGATTCTATAACTAAGAAAAAACACATGTGTTTGTGTAATATTACTTTCTATGACTATATATCTATAACAGGATTCTATAACTGAGAGAATACAATCTCATGTTTGTGTAATATTGCTTTCTATAACTATATATCTATAACAGGATTCTATAACTGAGAGAATACAATCTCATGTTTGTATAATATTACTTTCTATAACTATATATCTTTAACAGGATTCTATAACTAAGAGAAAACACACTCGTGTTTGTATAATATTGCTTTTTATAACTATATATCTATAACAGGATTCTATAACTAAGAGAAAGCATGTTCATGTTGCTTTCTATAACTATATATCTATAACAGGATTCTAGAACTAAGAGAAAACAATCTCATGTTTGTATAATATCACTTTCCATAACTATATATCTATAACAGGATTCCATAACTGAGAGAAAACATACTCGTGTTTGTGTAATATTACTTTCTATACCTATATATCTATAACAGGATTCTATAACAGAGAAAACACACTCGTGTTTGTGTAACATTGCTTTCTATGACTATATATCTATAACAGGATTCTATAACTAAGAGAAAACACTCGTGTTTGTGTAATATTACTATCTATAACTATATATCTATAACAGGATTCTATAACTAAGAGAAAACACACTCATGTTTGTATAATATTACTTTCTATAACTATATATCTATAACAGGATTCTATAACTAAGAGAAAACACTCGTGTTTGTGTAATATTACTATCTATAACTATATATTTATAACAGGATTCTATAACTAAGAGAAAACACATTTGTGTTTGAAAACACACTCGTGTTTGTATAATATTACTTTCTATAACTATACATCTATAACAGGATTCTATAACTAAGAGAAAACACACTAGTGGTTGTATAATATTACTTTCTATAACTATATATCTGTAACAGGATTCTATAACTAAGAGAAAACACACTAGTGTTTGTATAATATTACTTTCTATAACTATATATCTATAACAGGATTCTATAACTAAGAGAAAACACTCGTGTTTGTGTAATATTACTATCTATAACTATATATTTATAACAGGATTCTATAACTAAGAGAAAACACACTCATGTTTGTATAATATTACTTTCTATAACTATATATTTATAACAGGATTCTATAACTAAGAGAAAACACATTTGTGTTTGAAAACACACTCGTGTTTGTATATTATTACTTTCTATAACTATACATCTATAACAGGATTCTATAACTAAGAGAAAACACACTAGTGGTTGTATAATATTACTTTCTATAACTATATATCTGTAACAGGATTCTATAACTAAGAGAAAACACACTAGTGTTTGTATAATATTACTTTCTATAACTATATATCTGTGACAGGATTCTATAACTAAAAGAAAAGACACTCGTGTTTGTGTAATATTACTATCTATAACTATATATCTATAACAGGATTCTATAACTAAGAGAAAATTCATCACACTGTGACTGTAAAGTTTGGTGGAGGAGGGATGATGATGCTATGGGGGTGTGTTTTTCAGGGGTGGGCCGAGGACCCTCAGCTCCAGTGAAGGAAAATCATCAGACCAAGATGTTTTAGAGAATCCCACCAACACTGTTCCTTCATCCCTTCATTCCTTTATCCCCACCAACACTGTTCCTTCATCCCCTTATTCCTTTATCACCACCAACACTGTTCCTTCATCCCTTCATTCCTTTATCATCACCAACACTGTTCCTTCATTCCTTTATCATCACCAACACTGTTCCTTCATCCCTTCATTCCTTTTCACCACCAAAATTGTTTATTCATCACTTCATTCCTTTATCATCACCAACACTGTTCCTTCATCCCTTTATTCCTTTATGATCACCAACACTGTTCCTTCATCCCTTCATTCCTTTATCATCACCAACACCGTTCCTTCATCCCTTTATTATCACCAACACTGTTCCTTCATCCCTTTATTCCTTTATCATCACCAACACTGTTCCTTCATCCCTTCATTCCTTTATCATCACCAACACCGTTCCTTCATCCCTTTATTATCACCAACACTGTTCCTTCATCCCTTTATTCCTTTATCATCACCAACACTGTTCCTTCATCCCTTTATTCCTTTATCATCACCAACACTGTTCCTTCATCCCTTTATTCCTTTATCACCACCAACACTGTTCCTTCATCCCTTTATTCCTTTATCACCATCAACACCTACTTCATCCCTTCATTCCTTTATCATTACCAACACTATTTCTTCATTCCTTTATCATCACCAACACTGTTCCTTCATCCCTTCATTCCTTTATAATTACCAACAATATTCCTTTACTCCTTTATCATCACCAACACTGTTCCTTCATGCCTTTATTCCTTTATCATCACCAACACTGTTCCTTCATGCCTTCATTCCTTTATCATCACCAACACTGTTCCTTCATCTCTTCATTCCTTTATCATCACCAACACTGTTCCTTCATCCCTTCATTCCTTTATCATCACCAACACTGTTCCTTCATCCCTTCATTCCTTTATCATCACCAACACTGTTCCTTCATTCCTTTATTCCTTTATCATCACCAACACTGTCCCTTCATCCCTTTATCATCACCAACACTGTTTCTTCATCCCTTCATTCCTTTATCATCACCAACACTGTTCCTTCATCCCTTCATTCCTTTTCACCACCAAAACTGTTTATTCATCACTTCATTCCTTTATCATCACAAACACTGTTCCTTCATCCCTTCATTCCTTTATGATCACCAACACTGTTCCTTCATCCCTTCATTCCTTTATCATCACCAACACTGTTCCTTCATCCCTTTATCATCACCAACACTGTTCCTTCACCCCTTTATCATCACCAACACTGTTCCTTCATCCCTTCATTCTTTTATCATCACCAACACTGTTCCTTCATTCCTTTATCATCACCAACACTGTTCCTTCATCCCTTCATTCCTTTATGATCACCAACACTGTTCCTTCATGCCTTCATTCCTTTATCATCACCAACACTGTTCCTTCATCCCTTTATCATCACCAACACTGTTCCTTCATCCCTTTATCATCACCAACACTGTTCCTTCATCCCTTCATTCCTTTATCATCAACAACACTGTTCCTTCATCCCTTAATTCCTTTATGATCACCAACACTGTTCCTTCATGCCTTCATTCCTTTATCATCACCAACACTGTTCCTTCATCCCTTTATCATCACCAACACTGTTCCTTCATCCCTTTATCATCACCAACACTGTTCCTTCATCTTTTCATTCCTTTATCACCACCAACACTGTTCCTCCATCCCTCCATTCCTTTATTATCACCAACACTGTTCCTTCATCCCTTCATCCCTTTATCATCACCAAAACGACCACTGTTCCTTCATCCCTTCATTCCTTTATCATCACCAACACTGTTCCTTCATCCCTTCATTCATTTTCACCACCAACACTGTTCCTTCATCACTTCATTCCTTTATCATCACCAACACTGTTCCTTCATCCCTTTATCATCACCAACACTGTTCCTTCATCCCTTTATTCTTTTATCATCACCAACACTGTTCCTTCATCCCTTCATTCCTTTATCACCAACAACACTGTTCCTTCATCCCTTCATTCCTTTATCATCACGACCACTGTTCCTTCATCCCTTTATTCCTTTATCATCACCAACACTGTTTCTTCATCCTTTCATTCCTTTATCATCACCAACACTGTTCCTTCATCCCTTTATTCTTTTATCATCACAACACTGTTCCTTCATCCCTTCATTCCTTTATCACCAACAACACTGCTCCTTCATCCCTATATTCCTTTATTATCACCAACACTGTTCCTTCATCCCTTCATTCCTTTATCATCACCAACACTGTTCCTTCATACCTTCATTCATTTTCACCACCAAAACTGTTTATTCATCACTTCATTCCTTTATCATCACCAACACTGTTCCTTCATCCCTTCATTCCTTTTCACCACCAAAACTGTTCCTTCATCCCTTCATTCCTTTATCATCACCAACACTGTTCCTTCATCCCTTCATTCCTTTTCACCACCAAAACTGTTCCTTCATGCCTTCATTCCTTTATCATCTCCAACATTGTTCCTTCATCTCTTTATCATCACCAACACTGTTCCTTCATCCCTTTATCATCACCAACACTGTTCCTTCATCCCTTTATTCTTTTATCACCACCAACACTGTTCCTTCATCCCTTCATTCCTTTATCATTACCAACACTGTTCCTTCATTCCTTTATCATCACCAACACTGTTCCTTCATCCCTTTATTCTTTTATCACCACCAACACTGTTTCTTCATCCCTTCATTCCTTTATCATTACCAACACTATTTCTTCATTCCTTTATCATCACCAACACTGTTCCTTCATCCCTTTATTCCTTTATCATCACCAACACTGTTCCTTTATCCCTTTATCATCACCAACACTGTTCCTTCATCCCTTCATTCCTTCATTCCTTTATTATCACCAACACTGTTCCTTCATCCCTTTATTCCTTTATCATCACCAACACTGTTCCTTCATCCCTTCATTCCTTCATTTATTTAACATACACTTACTGATCATATAAAGACTTGTACACTATCAGCTCAGGAACCTCAGACTTTCACACAGTAGTGTATAATAAAGGTAAAGCGTGGACACACACTGTAAATGAAATAAGACGGGTGGTCTCGGGCTTTAACACAGTGCTATATAATTTAAAAACTCTTCACACACACCAGTTCCAGTCATTCCACCAATTGGCATCTTCTGTGAATAATTGTAACAATTCCGACCAAAATCTCCACATCCATAGAAACAACACACAAAGAACGCCATACCTGAAACAATTTCCATGCAGTGATGATAGAATTTCTGAACGTAGGCTACTTCAAGTGTTTTCAGAATAAATTAGATCCGGCCTGCTTGCGTGTCAAAACTAAGTTGAACTCATTCTCTATTCATCACTGCTTTACCGCCAAATTGTCGCCTCAATAAAAGCCGCTATCTGTTTCCATTGAAAGGCAGCAAGTTGAATTTCAGGCATAGGATGAGAGTAATTGACGGTGACAGTGATAAGGATTACTTTGCTCCCGGGGGGCGCCGTGTTACGTCTGTTTCCATGAATACTTGTATGTTAATAAAACAAGTCGTTTAGCTGTAAGCAGAGTGGCCATTTCCCAACGTGACGGGAACAAAGCATTACTTTCAAGGAGGAATGTTAGAATACAGATGCAGAAACAGACCAATTGAGAAATTGCAGGGGGGTTTTTATCGCCGTGGACGCGATTCGGAGACCTGAGCGGTGTTTTTTTAGCAGGTCACTTACTATCCTCACACTTAGCTTTAATACAGCTAGCGTACCGTAGAGCCTGTCGCTACAGTACATTGTTTAAATGAAACCAGGTTTACAATGACTCACCTGTTTGATTACAATTTTTATATAGAATTTTTTCTCTTAAAGACATGTTTTTGCCTAACGAGCCCGTATCCTACATTTTTCTCATATTGTATTTTATTTACGCACCAGAAATAATAATTGTTCATTCTAATGCAAGCATTTTTGAAACATTTTAGAAATTAAAGGTGGTACTGCGTCTTTAAGGCTGATGAATGTTTATGACCTCTGTTCTGATTGGCTGTTTTTCATTGTGCCTCATTTAAGAAGTAGTCCAGGCTGAAACCCACCTGAGACTGGCTGCAGGATGGTAGTGCAGCTTAAGCAGTATGAGAAATAAGGGATGAATAAATGACAAGTAGAGGAGTGTGGGTCAGTGTGTTTGGGGATCTGTCCTGAGTGAGTACATGCAGTTTGGAGGATGTAGGTTAAACAAAACCATGATGTTCGTATGGGCTTGAAAACGAACGGGACTGTGGGGATAAAAAAGACCTACAAATAGACGAGTGTGGGTCGAACCAAAACTGCATTCATCGTTGAGGGTCTGCGCTGAGTCAGTGTATACGTAACAGTGTCTGTTGGCCGAGGAGAAGTATCTTGAACGGCTGACCTATTCATTTACTATGGAAATAAATAAAAAAGCTGCATACGGAATTTTTCCTCAAGCTTTTCTGGAGCATTGCTCTCGGTCCATTCACCCAAAGAAAATCATGTATGTCCATTTGTGAAGATTTTTAAATTACATTAAAAATACTCTAAAAAGTTGCTGTTTTTCATCTTTTCATTCCTTTATCACCACCAACACTGTTCCTCCATCCCTCCATTCCTTTATTATCACCAACACTGTTCCTTCATCCCTTCATCCCTTTATCATCACCAAAACGACCACTGTTCCTTCATCCCTTCATTCCTTTATCATCACCAACACTGTTCCTTCATCCCTTCATTCATTTTCACCACCAACACTGTTCCTTCATCACTTCATTCCTTTATCATCACCAACACTGTTCCTTCATCCCTTTATCATCACCAACACTGTTCCTTCATCCCTTTATTCTTTTATCATCACCAACACTGTTCCTTCATCCCTTCATTCCTTTATCACCAACAACACTGTTCCTTCATCCCTTCATTCCTTTATCATCACGACCACTGTTCCTTCATCCCTTTATTCCTTTATCATCACCAACACTGTTTCTTCATCCTTTCATTCCTTTATCATCACCAACACTGTTCCTTCATCCCTTTATTCTTTTATCATCACAACACTGTTCCTTCATCCCTTCATTCCTTTATCACCAACAACACTGCTCCTTCATCCCTATATTCCTTTATTATCACCAACACTGTTCCTTCATCCCTTCATTCCTTTATCATCACCAACACTGTTCCTTCATACCTTCATTCATTTTCACCACCAAAACTGTTTATTCATCACTTCATTCCTTTATCATCACCAACACTGTTCCTTCATCCCTTCATTCCTTTTCACCACCAAAACTGTTCCTTCATCCCTTCATTCCTTTATCATCACCAACACTGTTCCTTCATCCCTTCATTCCTTTTCACCACCAAAACTGTTCCTTCATGCCTTCATTCCTTTATCATCTCCAACATTGTTCCTTCATCTCTTTATCATCACCAACACTGTTCCTTCATCCCTTTATCATCACCAACACTGTTCCTTCATCCCTTTATTCTTTTATCACCACCAACACTGTTCCTTCATCCCTTCATTCCTTTATCATTACCAACACTGTTCCTTCATTCCTTTATCATCACCAACACTGTTCCTTCATCCCTTTATTCTTTTATCACCACCAACACTGTTTCTTCATCCCTTCATTCCTTTATCATTACCAACACTATTTCTTCATTCCTTTATCATCACCAACACTGTTCCTTCATCCCTTTATTCCTTTATCATCACCAACACTGTTCCTTTATCCCTTTATCATCACCAACACTGTTCCTTCATCCCTTCATTCCTTCATTCCTTTATTATCACCAACACTGTTCCTTCATCCCTTTATTCCTTTATCATCACCAACACTGTTCCTTCATCCCTTCATTCATTTTTGAAACATTTTAGAAATTAAAGGTGGTACTGCGTCTTTAAGGCTGATGAATGTTTATGACCTCTGTTCTGATTGGCTGTTTTTCATTGTGCCTCATTTAAGAAGTAGTCCAGGCTGAAACCCACCTGAGACTGGCTGCAGGATGGTAGTGCAGCTTAAGCAGTATGAGAAATAAGGGATGAATAAATGACAAGTAGAGGAGTGTGGGTCAGTGTGTTTGGGGATCTGTCCTGAGTGAGTACATGCAGTTTGGAGGATGTAGGTTAAACAAAACCATGATGTTCGTATGGGCTTGAAAACGAACGGGACTGTGGGGATAAAAAAGACCTACAAATAGACGAGTGTGGGTCGAACCAAAACTGCATTCATCGTTGAGGGTCTGCGCTGAGTCAGTGTATACGTAACAGTGTCTGTTGGCCGAGGAGAAGTATCTTGAACGGCTGACCTATTCATTTACTATGGAAATAAATAAAAAAGCTGCATACGGAATTTTTCCTCAAGCTTTTCTGGAGCATTGCTCTCGGTCCATTCACCCAAAGAAAATCATGTATGTCCATTTGTGAAGATTTTTAAATTACATTAAAAATACTCTAAAAAGTTGCTGTTTTTCGATATATATATATATATATATATATATATATATATATATATATATACATATATATATATATACACCAGCCACAACGATTTAGTACACTACCAGTCAAACGTTTTAGTACACTACCAGTCAAACGTTTTAGATACACTACCAGTCAAACGTTTTCGATACACTACCAGCCAAACGTTTAAGATACACTACCAGTCAAACGTTTTCGATACACTACCAGTCAAACGTTTTCGACACACTACCAGCCAAACGTTTAAGATACACTACCAGTCAAACGTTTTCGATGCACTACCAGCCAAACGTTTTCGATACACTACCAGCCAAACGTTTAAGATACACTACCAGTCAAACGTTTTAGATACACTACCAGCCAAACGTTTTCGATACACTACCAGCCAAACGTTTAAGATACACTACCAGTCAAACGTTTTCGATACACTACCAGTCAAACGTTTTCGATACACTACCAGCCAAACGTTTAAGATACACTACCAGTCAAACGTTTTCGATACACTACCAGTCAAACGTTTTAGTACACTACCAGCCAAACGTTTTAGATACACTACCAGCCAAACGTTTAAGATACACTACCAGTCAAACGTTTTCGATACACTACCAGCCAAACGTTTAAGATACACTACCAGTCAAACGTTTTCGATACACTACCAGTCAAACGTTTTCGATACACTGCCAGCCAAACGTTTAAGATACACTACCAGTCAAACGTTTTCGATACACTACCAGTCAAACGTTTTAGTACACTACCAGTCAAACGTTTTAGATACACTACCAGCCAAACGTTTTCGATACACTACCAGCCAAACGTTTAAGATACACTACCAGTCAAACGTTTTCGATACACTACCATTCAAACGTTTTCGATACACTACCAGCCAAACGTTTAAGATACACTACCAGTCAAACGTTTTCGATACACTACCAGCCAAACGTTTAAGATACACTACCAGTCAAACGTTTTCGATACACTACCAGTCAAACGTTTTAGTACACTACCAGTCAAACGTTTTAGATACACTACCAGCCAAACGTTTTCGATACACTACCAGCCAAACGTTTAAGATACACTACCAGTCAAACGTTTTCGATACACTACCATTCAAACGTTTTCGATACACTACCAGCCAAACGTTTAAGATACACTACCAGTCAAACGTTTTCGATACACTACCAGCCAAACGTTTTAGTACACTACCAGTCAAACGTTTTAGATACACTACCAGACAAACGTTTTAGTACACTACCAGACAAACGTTTTAGATACACTACCAGACAAACGTTTTAGATACACTACCAGACAAACGTTTTAGTACACTACCAGTCAAACGTTTTAGTACACTACCAGACAAACGTTTTAGATACACTACCAGTCAAACGTTTTAGTACACTACCAGTCAAACGTTTTAGATACACTACCAGCCAAACGTTTTAGTACACTACCAGCCAAACGTTTTAGTACACTACCAGCCAAACGTTTTAGATACACTACCAGTCAAACGTTTTAGATACACTACCAGTCAAACGTTTTAGATACACCACCAGACAAACGTTTTAGTACACTACCAGACAAACGTTTTAGATACACTACCAGACAAACGTTTTAGATACACTACCAGACAAACGTTTTAGTACACTACCAGTCAAACGTTTTAGTACACTACCAGACAAACGTTTTAGATACACTACCAGTCAAACGTTTTAGCACACTACCAGTCAAACGTTTTAGATACACTACCAGCCAAACGTTTTAGATACACTACCAGCCAAACGTTTTAGTACACTACCAGTCAAACGTTTTAGATCACTACCAGTCAAACGTTTTAGATAAACTACCAGTCAAACGTTTTAGATACACTACCAGCCAAACGTTTTAGATACACTACCAGCCAAACGTTTTAGTACACTACCAGCCAAACGTTTTAGATACACTACCAGTTAAACGTTTTAGATACACTACCAGTCAAACGTTTTAGTACACTACCAGTCAAACGTTTTAGATACACTACCAGTCAAACGTTTTAGATACACTACCAGTCAAACGTTTTAGATACACTACCAGCCAAACGTTTTAGATACACTACCAGTCAAACGTTTTAGTACACTACCAGTCAAACGTTTTAGATCACTACCAGTCAAACGTTTTAGATACACTACCAGCCAAACGTTTTAGATACACTACCAGCCAAACGTTTTAGTACACTACCAGCCAAACGTTTTAGATACACTACCAGTCAAACGTTTTAGTACACTACCAGTCAAACGTTTTAGATACACTACCAGTCAAACGTTTTAGTACACTACCAGTCAAACGTTTTAGATACACTACCAGCCAAACGTTTTAGATACACTACCAGCCAAACGTTTTAGTACACTACCAGCCAAACGTTTTAGTACGCTACCAGCCAAACGTTTTAGATACACTACCAGCCAAACGTTTTAGATACACTACCAGTTAAACGTTTTAGATACACTACCAGTCAAACGTTTTAGATACACTACCAGTCAAACGTTTTAGATACACTACCAGCCAAACGTTTTAGTACACTACCAGACAAACGTTTTAGTTACACTACCAATCAAACGTTTTAGATACACTACCAGTCAAACGTTTTAGTACACTACCAGCCAAACGTTTTAGTACACTACCAGCCAAACGTTTAAGATACACTACCAGTCAAACGTTTTAGATACACTACCAGACAAACGTTTTAGATACACTACCAGCCAAACGTTTTAGATACACTACCAGTCAAACGTTTTAGTACACTACCAGTCAAACGTTTTAGTACACTACCAGTCAAACGTTTTAGATACACTACCAGACAAACGTTTTAGATACACTACCAGCCAAACGTTTTAGATACACTACCAGTCAAACGTTTTAGATACACTACCAGCCAAACGTTTTAGATACACTACCAGCCAAACGTTTTAGTACACTACCAGTCAAACGTTTTAGATACACTACCAGTCAAACGTTTTAGTACACTACCAGTCAAACGTTTTAGATACACTACCAGCCAAACGTTTTAGATACACTACCAGCCAAACGTTTTAGTACGCTACCAGCCAAACGTTTTAGTACGCTACCAGCCAAACGTTTTAGATACACTACCAGCCAAACGTTTTAGATACACTACCAGTTAAACGTTTTAGATACACTACCAGTCAAACGTTTTAGATACACTACCAGTCAAATGTTTTAGATACACTACCAGACAAACATTTTAGTACACTACCAATCAAACGTTTTAGATACACTACCAGTCAAACGTTTTAGTACACTACCAGTCAAACGTTTTAGTACAGTTCTACTGTTCTATTCTCTGTATTAATTTTTTTTTGTCGTGTACTAAAACGTTTGACTGGTAATGTACACAAGAAACTATTCAACCTTCACTCACTTTCACACCTGTATTAAATGTGATGTGATAATAAAGTTGATTGGATTAGATTTGATTAGATAAATATGAATATATTTGTGCCAACTTCTGTTCAGTACTGTTATATTTTCTGTTGCTCTGAGAGATGTTCTATATTTAGAAATGCTAGATTACTGTAGGCTAGGTTTTCTTATTTAGTGCTGCTTGTTATTTCATCACTGGATCTCCTGAAACTACTGCTCCCTGAGTGAAATGGCTGTAATGATGTGGATGAGGAGAGATTTGTCTGGGCGGTCTTCTATACTGTGGTGTTGTATGTTTTCCTGGCTGTGTGCTTGATTATCTGGTTTATCTGACTGGGGTAGTCATTAGGAAGTCCATGATGGAGAGCTTAATTACAGCATCAGCGCTGGAGTGGACGGATCAGTGTCATTATTTTATGATATTTTATTTTATAAAAAGATTATAGCAGAAAACAAGTCTTGTGTCAGTGATGATTGTGTTTTTGTGGCCGTACTTCAGAACCCTGTTTCAGCGGTTCCAGGATTAGAGCTCACGGTGAGCTTGGGCTCCATAAGCCCCTACAGAAAATAAGTATACTTGAAGTTCATTTTATTAAATAAATTTGAGTAAAATATAAAGTATATTTTCCAAGTATACTTTATGTAGTTACTATACTAATATCATTATACTAGTAGTAAACTTGTATATGTACTATTTTAATAATTCTTGGGACTAAATTGGCCCACTGTTTACTTTATGAAAGTATCCTTTTATATATATTTTAAGTGTAACAGTAGTAAACAATAAGTACATAACTAGTTTACATCTTTTGTGCTGCATCTACACTAAAAGTAAGCTTATGGGTTTAATGTTAGTTTATTAGTTTGTTAATTTATCTTCAAAAGTATACGTGTAAGTTTCCTTTAAGTGAACTTATCATAATAATAAAAATAATAATAAAGTATATGACTAGGTTTAAGGGTATTGTCTACTTTAACATTTATTTACTTAGTACTGGACACACATAAAATTAACAAGACACACTCTTTATAATTAAAATTTCCAAACAAGTGTTGTACTGGATGCCTTTTTGTGCAAACAGGAATACTTACTTATATTTTTCTTAAGTATATCTCAACCAAAGATGAAGTACAAGTAA
This sequence comes from Megaleporinus macrocephalus, assembly GCA_021613375.1. Lineage (NCBI taxonomy): Eukaryota > Metazoa > Chordata > Actinopteri > Characiformes > Anostomidae > Megaleporinus > Megaleporinus macrocephalus. The sequence goes on along the minus strand of CM038725.1, from coordinate 3,520,616 downwards.
AGGCCAAATATACTTAGACTGTTCTGTACTTGTCAGTAGAACCCAAGCATACATAAATATAGCTGTGTTTAGTATACCACTGAGAAGTACATAAAAAGTAAACTGAAAGCATACTCGCTTATTTTTAGTTTAAAAGAAGTAAACTAATGGTACACTTGAATAAACTTCTTTTTTGTAAGGGAGGTTCATCATTCTTAGGTGTGCACTGGTGTAGTACTGACCACCTGTGAAGACTGGCCTCCGTAACTCATACATGCATCACCCCAGCTCTGGAAATCTCATGAATAAAACCTGATTGTGTTTTTAAGAAGGATGTACTGCATATTTGGATATTTTGAGCAATTAACAGATGCAATGTTTGCAGCGAGGGGCTCTAATGACCTGCAAGGCCAAGTTTTAATCATTGCAGTAAGTCAAAGCATGTAGTACTGGGTTCAGATCAGGGTTCAGATTCCAGCTTCGGCCATAAAGCTGGTGCATTTGCATTAACACTGTTTCTATTTCAAATATTAATGCTCTGGAAATGCAAGTTTAAGTGCCCTTACAAAAAAGAAGTTTATTCAAGTGTACCATTAGTTTACTTCTTTTAAACTAAAAGGAAGTGAGTATGCTTTTAGTTTACTTTTATGTACTTCTCAGTGATATACTAAACACAGTTATACTTAAGTATGCTTGGGTTATACTGACAAATATAGAACAGTGTAAGTATATTTGGCCTTTACTTGTACTTAATCTTTTGATTGAGATAGTAGAAGTAAGTATTCTTGCTCTGCACAAAAACACATCCAGTAGAATATTTATTTAAAATTTGATTTATAAAGATTTATAAAGATACAAATATGTTTCTTAATCTGAGTGTGTCTTGTTTATTTTACGTGTGTCCACTGGTGAGTAAGTAAACATTGTTAAGTTCTATTTTAAATAAAATAAAACCTTAAACCTAGTCATATACTTTAAAGTACAACAATAATATAAGCAGTAAATTATAAGTATTATGTTCACTTAAAGAAAACTTACAAGCTGGTAAATTAACAGTGAACCCTTAAGTTTACTTTTAGTGTAGTTGCAGTACAAAAGATGTAAAGTAGTTGTATACTTGGTTTACTACTCTTACACTTAAAGTGTACTTAAAAGTATACTTTTAAAAACTAGAAAGTGGGCCAATTTAGTCCCAAGAAGTATTAAAATAGTACATATACGAGTGTACTACTAGTACAATGACATTAGTATAGTAACTACATGAAGTATACTTATAATAAATAAAATAATTAAATTAAAAACGAATAAATTAAATGAATTAAAAACTAATAAAATAAACTTTAAGTATACTTATTTTCTATGAGGGTGATTCTGTTATATTAACCTGTACCTGGAGAATCTGTTCACCTGATCAATGAATAGCATGCTTGCTATTCAGTTGAATTGGATCAGGTGAGCTGAGGCAGAGAGAAGATTAACAAACACTGGACTTTTCAACTACTTAAATAATAGTTTTATCAGTTCTGGAATCAGTATAGTTTGAGTTATCGTTGCTACTTACTTGCTGGATAAATTAGATGTAGAAGCTTAAGACTTGTTGTTGGAACAATTAAACTACATATAAAGCTCTAAACAGCGTTGCTCCTCAGTAACTGAGTAAACTTCTCTTTAACCGTAAACCAACACGTGCACTTAGTTACATCAGGGGGCGTAGCCTTTTCTTATAAAGCCCCCCAGCTGTTCACCATCAGTTTGAAAATAACGGGTGTGTCTCAAACTCTAGTGAGTGTGTAAGTAGGCTGTCTAGGTAGTGAGTGTGTAAGTAGGCTGTCTAGGTAGTGAGTGTGTAAGTAGGCTGTCTAGGTAGTGAGTGTGTAAGTAGGCTGTCTAGGTAGTGAGTGTGTAAGTAGGCTGTCTAGGTAGTGAGTGTGTAAGTAGGCTGTCTAGGTAGTAAGTGTGTAAGTAGGCTGTCTAGGTAGTTAGTGTGTAAGTAGGCTGTCTAGGTAGTGAGTGTGTAAGTAGGCTGTCTAGGTAGTGAGTGTGTAAGTAGCAGTGTTCTCTCCTGATCTCTCCTCATAAAACAGATTACTGAGACGCTCTAGTTAGAGACTAGAGACACTGCAGCACGCCACCGGTTTAGCTGGTTGCTAAGCTACCGGCCCGCATACAAAACAGTAGCCCAAGGCGTAAAAATCCGCTAGCATAAATGCTAATGTCTGGAGTATAAAAGTGTAAATGGTGAAGGACTCGTTACAGAGTTGATAATAAAATACTGTTTTGTGTGATTATATGACCAGAAACACATTAAAACTCCAGAGAATCAAAATAACTCACATTCTAAAACCACTTCACTGCTCCTAGATTAGCCTGCGGTGCATCATGGGATTGTCTTAGCGGCTGAGGAAGAGTTCGATGCTTCTTAAAATCAGGTGTAAATAAGGTTTCTCAGTAGAAGCATGTTTAAGGTATGTAAGAATTGGGACAGTCTACATGTCGGGAGCGCGTACTATGATGTAAAATGCTGCCTATGTAGGAGCTCAGTAGGATTTGAGACAGACCCTCAGCCTACGCTGATGGTCAGATCTGCTATTGCCTGACACGTGAGAAAACTCCTGGCTTCTCTAATGGAGGGGGGTAATCTATACCAGTGCTTCCCAGACTGGTCCTAAGGGCCCCCCCAGTTGGTCCATATTTCTTTGCTCCAGCCAAACACACAATGCATAGGGACAAACTGTGGACCATCTGGGGGGCCATGAGAACTGGTTTAATTACCACTGATCTATACTCCTGGGTCCTGGCAAGTCCAAAGAGTCCAAAGCTCTATTCTTATGATTTCTATCAATAACCAGACAGCACTGAAAGACATTTCTATTGTGGCTCCATAGCTTAGCACATAGGTTCACAATCCCAGTCCTGTATACGCCCTGCTGTGCACATTTCACGTTTTCCTTGTACAACCCAGTGCAACACAGGAAAGCTTTTAGATATGCTGATTAGTTGGATGAGGTGTGTTAATAATAACGAGCTGGGAAAATATTAATGTTAACATGGAGTGGGGGGGCAACTGAGGGCACATACATACTTACAGATATTTGTTTATCTATCATCTCCAGGATTTGAGCTGCTTCAGGATTTGTGGTTTGAGGCTTCTACTCATTCTCAGCACTGCAGTGACACTGACATGGTGGTCATGTGTTTGTGTGTGTTGTGCTGGTGTGAGTGAGACACAGCAGTGCTGCTGCTGGAGTGTTTAAACACTGTGTCCACTCACTGTCCACTCTATTAGACACTCCCACCTTGGTGGTCCACCGTGAATATGTAAAGTCAGAGACGATAGCTGTCCCTCTAGTCCTTCTAGTGCTCGCAGGACACTGTGGTCTGGGCAGTTTTGGTTGGTGGTCTGTTCTCAGTGACACTTTTAAAGGTGTTAAACACCACTGCTGAGTCTGATCCACTCACACCAGCACAACACACACTAACACACCACCACCACCACCATGCAGGGTCACTGCAGTGCTGAGAATGGCCCACCTCCCTAGTAGCACATGCTCTGTGGTTTACTATGTCTGTGATAAGTTGTGTAATTGCCTATAAGTAGTTATGGTGACATGCAGGATGCTTTATAATATAAATGTATATACGTTTGTAAGGTTAGCTTCTATAACGCAATAGAACATCTACCTATAAGAACACTGTACACATACACCTCTCTTGGCCCCTCTTGGACCGCTCCCACATGTTGTGTGTTTGGCTTTTCTCTTTTTCTCCTCCCTCTCTTGTTAACTCCTTCAGTTGATTTGACTTGTTTTCTCTTTTTCTTAGCCTTTACGGCTGTTGAGTTGTTTTGGTTTATTACTTGTTGCACCACACGTCTACTGCTTGTGTGTGTTTGTATAGTGTTCACAGTATTTGTGTTTAGATCAGAGACTATAAGCTAAATCTCCTACAGCCTGTCCCCTACCTTTTCTTTTTGGGGTTTGAGTTTTCTCATTTTTATTGGGTTAGGAAGCTAGGTAAGTCTTTGTGTGATTCTGTTTATATTTTTTTTTGTTTAGGTAAGATACGTTTTTGTTTATTTTTTTGTCATTAGCTCACCCTGATGCTACATCCTGTAAAAAACCTGCCCGACTGTACTGTGACTGTAAAGTTTGGTAGAGGAGGGATGATGATGATGCTATGGGGGTGTTTTAGGTAAGTCTCTGTGTAATTTTGTTTATAATTGTTTTTTGTTTAGGTAAGATAAGTTGGGTGGGATTTAAGTCTATTTTTGTTTGTTGTTTTGGCATTAGCTCAACCTGGCGCTACATCCTGTAAAAACCTGCCTGACTGCACTGTGACTGTAAAGTTTGGTATAGGAGGGATAATGATGATGATGCTATAGGAGTGTTTAAGGTGAATCTTTGTGTGATTCTGTTTATATTTTTTTTGTTTAGGTAAGATAAGTTGGGTGGGATTTTAGTCTATTTTTATTTATTGTTTTGGCATTAGCTCAACCTGACTAATTCTGTTTATATTTTTTTTTGTTTAGGTCAGATAAGTTGGCTGGGATTTTAGTCTATTTAGTCTACCTGCCCAACTGCACTGTGACTGTAAAGTTTGGTAGAGGAGGGATAATGATGATGATGCTATGGGGGTGTTATTGTTTTGGCATTAGCTCACCCTGACGCTACATCCTGAAAAAAAACTAATTCATTACAATACAATTTCTCATAATTGAGAAAACGAAAACTTGTTTATTGTGGTTTTTAGAATAACCTCTAGACTTGTGTTGAGATAACAGGACTAAAACAAAGTTGTAACAACTTCCTACATTAAATTCCTGCCATATCAGCATGTTGTTACACGCTTGGTGTGATTGTGTAGTATGTCCTGTGTGTTCATTTCAACTACAGCTGAAGTATTCAGTCTGGTTAACTTCTTCTCCAGCCCTCTACAGTAAACCGTCCAACATTTCACTGTTTCTGATAGAACCACGTTTAGGTGAACACCGTAATTATCCCAAAGGACAAAATAGAGGTTTGAGTGAAGACTAAGTCTAATTGATGGATAGGTACACTTAACTCTTCACACCTTTTATCCCTTTTTTAGAGATAAAATAATTACTGGATAAATAAAAATGAAACCGTTGACCCGGCCCACCTTTGTTTACAGAGCTGCAGCGTGTTTCTGCCGCCGGGCCGTCTTTATCTCATGCAAAGTTCACGAGCAGGGGAGTCTGAATTGGCTGAACGATCCGTGTTGTACTCTGCATAAAAATAATAGCCGGAGCCCTTCTCGGGCGAATAATTACACGGTTTAAGCAAACTACTTCAAAATGCAAATACAAAGGCCACGGAACGTTTTTAAGCCATTCATAGAATAAATAGTGCCGAAAGATGAGCGACTGAACAGCACTCTGGAAAACAGTCACTGAGCCAAATTAATACAAGTGCTGAACGGCGCTGCGCATCACACAGAGTTCTCCAACTTTATTTGGCCTGAAATTTTGGCCAAGGTCTGCCAGAGATTCCAGTAAATGCCAGCAAAGACAGAGAGGCAAAGGCTTATGTTGGTTTATGTACCCAAACAGTCATTGTTTGCATGTCCAAGATTTTTGTTACTGTGCCTTTAAGACTGATGTGTGTCTCAAAACCTAAGGTATGTCCGAAATTTCTACTACTACTCAGTAGTAAATCAGTAGGCGAGCGCGGCTAGTATGTCTGAATACTCAGTAGTGAATTCAGTAGGCGAGCGTGGCTAGTATGTCCGAATACTCAGTAGTGAAAACAGTAGGTGAGCGCGGCTAGCATGTCCGAATACTCAGAAGTGAAATCAGTAGGCGAGCGCGGCTAGTACGTCTGAATACTCAGTAGTGAAATCAGTAGGCGAGCGCAGCTAGTATATCTGAATACTCAGTAGTAAATCAGTAGGCGAGCGTGGCTAGTATGTCTGAATACTCAGTAGTGAATTCAGTAGGCGAGCGTGGCTAGTATGTCCGAATACTCAGTAGTAAATCAGTAGGCGAGCGCGGCTAGCATGTCTGAATACTCAGTAGTGAAATCAGTAGGCGAGCGCGGCTAGTATGTCTGAATACTCAGTAGTAAATCAGTAGGTGAGCGCGGCTAGTATGTCCGAATACTCAGTAGTAAATCAGTAGGTGAGCGCGGCTAGTATGTCTGAATACTCAGTAGTAAATCAGTAGGTGAGCGCGGCTAGTATGTCTGAATACTCAGTAGTGAAATCAGTAGGCGAGGGCGGCTAGTATGTCTGAATACTCAGTAGTAAATCAGTAGGTGAGCGCGGCTAGCATGTCTGAATACTCAGTAGTAAAATCAGTAGGCGAGCGCAGCTAGTATGTCTGAATACTCAGTAGTAAATCAGTAGGTGAGCGCGGCTAGTATGTCCGAATACTCAGTAGTAAATCAGTAGGCGAGCGCGGCTAGTATGTCTGAATACTCAGTAGTAAAATCAGTAGGCGAGCGCAGCTAGTATGTCTGAATACTCAGTAGTAAATCAGTAGGCGAGCGCGGCTAGCATGTCTGAATACTCAGTAGTAAAATCAGTAGGCGAGCGCAGCTAGCATGTCTGAATACTCAGTAGTGAAATCAGTAGGCGAGCGTGGCTAGTATGTCCGAATACTCAGTAGTGAAATCAGTAGGCGAGCGCGGCTAGCATGTCCGAATACTCAGTAGTGAAATCAGTAGGCGAGCGCGGCTAGTATGTCTGAATACTCAGTAGTAAAATCAGTAGGCGAGCGCAGCTAGCATGTCTGAATACTCAGTAGTGAAATCAGTAGGCGAGCGTGGCTAGTATGTCCGAATACTCAGTAGTGAAATCAGTAGGTGAGCGCGGCTAGCATGTCTGAATACTCAGTAGTGAAATCAGTAGGCGAGCGCGGCTAGCATGTCTGAACACTCAGTAGTGAAATCAGTAGGCGAGCGTGGCTAGTATGTCCGAATACTCAGTAGTGAAATCAGTAGGTGAGCGCGGCTAGCATGTCTGAATACTCAGTAGTGAAATCAGTAGGCGAGCGCGGCTAGTATGTCCGAATACTCAGTAGTGAAATCAGTAGGCGAGCGTGGCTAGTATGTCCGAATACTCAGTAGTGAAATCAGTAGGTGAGCGCGGCTAGCATGTCTGAATACTCAGTAGTGAAATCAGTAGGCGAGCGCGGCTAGTATGTCCGAATACTCAATAGTGAAATCAGTAGGTGAGCGCGGCTAGCATGTCTGAACACTCAGTAGTGAAATCAGTAGGCGAGCGCGGCTAGTATGTCTGAATACTCAGTAGTAAAATCAGTAGGCGAGCGCAGCTAGCATGTCTGAATACTCAGTAGTGAAATCAGTAGGCGAGCGTGGCTAGTATGTCCGAATACTCAGTAGTGAAATCAGTAGGTGAGCGCGGCTAGCATGTCTGAATACTCAGTAGTGAAATCAGTAGGCGAGCGCGGCTAGCATGTCTGAACACTCAGTAGTGAAATCAGTAGGCGAGCGTGGCTAGTATGTCCGAATACTCAGTAGTGAAATCAGTAGGTGAGCGCGGCTAGCATGTCTGAATACTCAGTAGTGAAATCAGTAGGCGAGCGCGGCTAGTATGTCCGAATACTCAGTAGTGAAATCAGTAGGCGAGCGTGGCTAGTATGTCCGAATACTCAGTAGTGAAATCAGTAGGTGAGCGCGGCTAGCATGTCTGAATACTCAGTAGTGAAATCAGTAGGCGAGCGCGGCTAGTATGTCCGAATACTCAATAGTGAAATCAGTAGGCGAGCGCGGCTAATATGTCTGAATACTCAGTAGTAAAATCAGTAGGCGAGCGCGGCTAGTATGTCTGAATACTCAGTAGTAAATCAGTAGGTGAGCGCGGCTAGCATGTCTGAATACTCAGTAGTGAAATCAGTAGGCGAGCGCGGCTAGTATGTCTGAATACTCAGTAGTAAAATCAGTAGGCGAGCGCAGCTAGTATGTCTGAATACTCAGTAGTGAAATCAGTAGGCGAGCGTGGCTAGTATGTCCGAATACTCAGTAGTGAAATCAGTAGGTGAGCACGGCTAGCATGTATGAATACTCAGTAGTGAAATCAGTAGGCGAGCGCGGCTAGTATGTCCGAATACTCAGTAGTGAAATCAGTAGGCGAGCGTGGCTAGTATGTCCGAATACTCAGTAGTGAAATCAGTAGGTGAGCGCGGCTAGCATGTCCGAATACTCAGTAGTGAAATCAGTAGGCGAGCGCGTCTAGTATGTCCGAATACTCAGTAGTGAAATCAGTAGGTGAGCGCGGCTAGCATGTCCGAACACTCAGTAGTGAAATCAGTAGGCGAGCGCGGCTAGTATGTCCGAATACTCAGTAGTGAAATCAGTAGGTGAGCGCGGCTAGCATGTCTGAATACTCAGTAGTGAAATCAGTAGGCGAGCGCGGCTAGTATGTCCGAATACTCAGTAGTGAAATCAGTAGGCGAGGGCGGCTAGTATGTCTGAATACTCAGTAGAAAATCAGTAGGCGAGCGCGGCTAGTATGTCTGAATACTCAGTAGTGAAATCAGTAGGCGAGCGGGCTAGTATGTCTGAATACTCAGTAGTAAATCAGTAGGCGAGCGCGGCTAGTATGTCCGAATACTCAGTAGTGAAATCAGTAGGCAAGCACGGCTAGTATGTCCGAATACTCAGTAGTGAAAACAGTAGGTGAGCGCGGCTAGTATGTCTGAATACTCAGTAGTAAATCAGTAGGTGAGCGCAGCTAGTACGTCTGAATACTCATTAATGAAATCAGTAGGCGAGCGTGGCTAGTACATCTGAATACTCAGTAGTAAATCAGTAGGCGAGCGCGGCTAGTATGTCTGAATACTCATTAATGAAATCAGTAGGCGAGCGCGGCTAGTACGTCTGAATACTCAGTAGTGAAATCAGTAGGCGAGCGCGGCTAGTATGTCCGAATACTCAGTAGTGAAATCAGTAGGCGAGCGCGGCTAGTATGTCCGAATACTCAGTAGTAAATCAGTAGGCGAGCGCGGCTAGTATGTCCGAATACTCAGTAGTAAATCAGTAGGCGAGGGCGGCTAGTATGTCCGAATACTCAGTAGTAAATCAGTAGGCGAGCGCGGCTAGTATGTCCGAATACTCAGTAGTAAATCAGTAGGCGAGCGGGCTAGTATGTCCGAATACTCAGTAGTGAAATCAGTAGGCTAGCGGGCTAGTATGTCCGAATACTCAGTAGTAAATCAGTAGGCGAGCGCGGCTAGTATGTCCGAATACTCAGTAGTGAAATCAGTAGGCAAGCACGGCTAGTATGTCCGAATACTCAGTAGTGAAAACAGTAGGTGAGCTCGGCTAGTATGTCTGAATACTCAGTAGTAAATCAGTAGGTGAGCGCGGCTAGTACGTCTGAATACTCAGTAGTGAAATCAGTAGGCGAGCGTGGCTAGTATGTCCGAATACTCAGTAGTGAAATCAGTAGGCGAGCGCGGCTAGTATGTCCGAATACTCAGTAGTGAAATCAGTAGGCGAGCACGGCTAGTATGTCTGAATACTCAGTAGTAAATCAGTAGGCGAGCGGGCTAGTATGTCCGAATACTCAGTAGTGAAATCAGTAGGCGAGCACGGCTAGTATATCCGAATACTCAGTAGTAAATCAGTAGGCGAGCGCGGCTAGTATGTCCGAAGACTCAGTAGTAAATCAGTAGGCGAGCGCGGCTAGTATGTCCGAATACTCAGTAGTAAATCAGTAGGCGAGCGGGCTAGTATGTCCGAATACTCAGTAGTGAAATCAGTAGGCGAGCGGGCTAGTATGTCTGAATACTCAGTAGTAAATCAGTAGGCGAGCGCGGCTAGTATGTCCGAATACTCAGTAGTGAAATCAGTAGGCGAGCACGGCTAGTATGTCCGAATACTCAGTAGTAAATCAGTAGGCGAGCGCGGCTAGTATGTCTGAATACTCAGTAGTAAATCAGTAGGCGAGCGCGGCTAGTATGTCCGAATACTCAGTAGTAAATCAGTAGGCAAGCGCGGCTAGTATGTCCGAATACTCAGTAGTAAATCAGTAGGCGAGCGCGGCTAGTATGTCCGAATACTCAGTAGTAAATCAGTAGGTAAGCGTGGCTAGTATGTCCGAATACTCAGTAGTAAATCAGTAGGTAAGCGTGGCTAGTGTGTCTGAATACTCAGTAGTGAAATCAGTAGGCGAGCGCGGCTAGTATGTCCGAATACTCAGTAGTGAAATCAGTAGGCGAGCGCGGCTAGTATGTCCGAATACTCAGTAGTAAATCAGTAGGCGAGCGGGCTAGTATGTCCGAATACTCAGTAGTGAAATCAGTAGGCGAGCACGGCTAGTATGTCCGAATACTCAGTAGTAAATCAGTAGGCGAGCGCGGCTAGTATGTCCGAATACTCAGTAGTAAATCAGTAGGCGAGCGGGCTAGTATGTCCGAATACTCAGTAGTAAATCAGTAGGCGAGCGCGGCTAGTATGTCCGAATACTCAGTAGTAAATCAGTAGGCGAGCGGGCTAGTATGTCCGAATACTCAGTAGTGAAATCAGGAGGCTAGCGGGCTAGTATGTCCGAACACTCAGTAGTAAATCAGTAGGCGAGCGCGGCTAGTATGTCCGAATACTCAGTAGTGAAATCAGTAGGCAAGCACGGCTAGTATGTCCGAATACTCAGTAGTGAAAACAGTAGGTGAGCGCGGCTAGTATGTCTGAATACTCAGTAGTAAATCAGTAGGTGAGCGCGGCTAGTACGTCTGAATACTCAGTAGTGAAATCAGTAGGCGAGCGTGGCTAGTATGTCCGAATACTCAGTAGTAAAATCAGTAGGCGAGCGCGGCTAGTATGTCCGAATACTCAGTAGTGAAATCAGTAGGCGAGCACGGCTAGTATGTCTGAATACTCAGTAGTAAATCAGTAGGCGAGCGGGCTAGTATGTCCGAATACTCAGTAGTGAAATCAGTAGGCGAGCACGGCTAGTATGTCCGAATACTCACTAGTAAATCAGTAGGCGAGCGCGGCTAGTATGTCCGAATACTCAGTAGTAAATCAGTAGGCGAGCGGGCTAGTATGTCCGAATACTCAGTAGTAAATCAGTAGGCGAGCGCGGCTAGTATGTCCGAATACTCAGTAGTGAAATCAGTAGGCGAGCACGGCTAGTACGTCTGAATACTCAGTAATGAAATCAGTAGGCGAGCGCGGCTAGTATGTCCGAATACTCAGTAGTAAATCAGTAGGTGAGTATGGCTAGTATGTCTGAATACTCAGTAGTAAATCAGTAGGCGAGCGGGCTAGTATGTCCGAATACTCAGTAGTGAAATCAGTAGGCGAGCGGGCTAGTATGTCCGAATACTCAGTAGTAAATCAGTAGGCGAGCGCGGCTAGTATGTCCGAATACTCAGTAGTGAAATCAGTAGGCGAGCACGGCTAGTATGTCCGAATACTCAGTAGTAAATCAGTAGGCGAGCGCGGCTAGTATGTCCGAATACTCAGTAGTAAATCAGTAGGCGAGCGCGGCTAGTATGTCCGAATACTCAGTAGTAAATCATTAGGCGAGCGCGGCTAGTATGTCCGAATACTCAGTAGTAAATCAGTAGGTAAGCGTGGCTAGTATGTCCGAATACTCAGTAGTAAATCAGTAGGTAAGCGTGGCTAGTGTGTCTGAATACTCAGTAGTAAATCAGTAGGCGAGCGCGGCTAGTATGTCCGAATACTCAGTAGTGAAAACAGTAGGTGAGCGCGGCTAGTATGTCTGAATACTCAGTAGTAAATCAGTAGGCGAGCGCGGCTAGTATGTCCGAATACTCAGTAGTAAATCAGTAGGCGAGCGCGGCTAGTATGTCCGAATACTCAGTAGTAAATCAGTAGGCGAGCGGGCTAGTATGTCCGAATACTCAGTAGTAAATCAGTAGGCGAGCGCGGCTAGTATGTCCGAATACTCAGTAGTGAAATCAGTAGGCGAGCACGGCTAGTACGTCTGAATACTCAGTAATGAAATCAGTAGGCGAGCGCGGCTAGTATGTCCGAATACTCAGTAGTAAATCAGTAGGTGAGTATGGCTAGTATGTCTGAATACTCAGTAGTAAATCACTAGGCGAGCGGGCTAGTATGTCCGAATACTCAGTAGTGAAATCAGTAGGCGAGCGGGCTAGTATGTCCGAATACTCAGTAGTAAATCAGTAGGCGAGCGCGGCTAGTATGTCCGAATACTCAGTAGTGAAATCAGTAGGCGAGCACGGCTAGTATGTCCGAATACTCAGTAGTAAATCAGTAGGCGAGCGCGGCTAGTATGTCCGAATACTCAGTAGTAAATCAGTAGGCGAGCGCGGCTAGTATGTCCGAATACTCAGTAGTAAATCAGTAGGCGAGCGTGGCTAGTATGTCCGAATACTCAGTAGTAAATCAGTAGGCGAGCGCGGCTAGTATGTCCGAATACTCAGTAGTGAAATCAGTAGGCGAGCACGGCTAGTATGTCCGAATACTCAGTAGTAAATCAGTAGGCGAGCGCGGCTAGTATGTCCGAATACTCAGTAGTAAATCAGTAGGCGAGCGCGGCTAGTATGTCCGAATACTCAGTAGTAAATCATTAGGCGAGCGCGGCTAGTATGTCCGAATACTCAGTAGTAAATCAGTAGGTAAGCGTGGCTAGTATGTCCGAATACTCAGTAGTAAATCAGTAGGTAAGCGTGGCTAGTGTGTCTGAATACTCAGTAGTAAATCAGTAGGCGAGCGCGGCTAGTATGTCCGAATACTCAGTAGTGAAAACAGTAGGTGAGCGCGGCTAGTATGTCTGAATACTCAGTAGTAAATCAGTGGGCGAGCGCGGCTAGTATGTCCGAATACTCAGTAGTAAATCAGTAGGCGAGCGCGGCTAGTATGTCCGAATACTCAGTAGTAAATCAGTAGGCGAGCGGGCTAGTATGTCCGAATACTCAGTAGTAAATCAGTAGGCGAGCGCGGCTAGTATGTCCGAATACTCAGTAGTGAAATCAGTAGGCGAGCACGGCTAGTACGTCTGAATACTCAGTAATGAAATCAGTAGGCGAGCGCGGCTAGTATGTCCGAATACTCAGTAGTAAATCAGTAGGTGAGTATGGCTAGTATGTCTGAATACTCAGTAGTAAATCACTAGGCGAGCGGGCTAGTATGTCCGAATACTCAGTAGTGAAATCAGTAGGCGAGCGGGCTAGTATGTCCGAATACTCAGTAGTAAATCAGTAGGCGAGCGCGGCTAGTATGTCCGAATACTCAGTAGTGAAATCAGTAGGCGAGCACGGCTAGTATGTCCGAATACTCAGTAGTAAATCAGTAGGCGAGCGCGGCTAGTATGTCCGAATACTCAGTAGTAAATCAGTAGGCGAGCGCGGCTAGTATGTCCGAATACTCAGTAGTAAATCAGTAGGCGAGCGTGGCTAGTATGTCCGAATACTCAGTAGTAAATCAGTAGGCGAGCGCGGCTAGTATGTCCGAATACTCAGTAGTAAATCAGTAGGCGAGCGCGGCTAGTATGTCCGAATACTCAGTAGTAAATCAGTAGGTAAGCGTGGCTAGTATGTCCGAATACTCAGTAGTAAATCAGTAGGTAAGCGTGGCTAGTGTGTCTGAATACTCAGTAGTAAATCAGTAGGCGAGCGCGGCTAGTATGTCCGAATACTCAGTAGTAAATCAGTAGGTAAGCGTGGCTAGTATGTCCGAATACTCAGTAGTAAATCAGTAGGTAAGCGTGGCTAGTATGTCTGAATACTCAGTAGTAAATCAGTAGGCGAGCGCGGCTAGTATGTCCGAATACTCAGTAGTAAATCAGTAGGCGAGCGCGGCTAGTATGTCTGAATACTCAGTAGGTATTCAGTAGTAGGTGAACGGTTCCCGGATCACCTCCTGAATCAGCAGCTATGTTTATGTAGGTGAACACAGCACACTGTGTATCCAATGATTCACCTGGAGTCGTGGATGAATTCAGAGTGGAGTAAATAAACGGTGAAAGCTGAACGTCGGCTGTGTGTACGTAGCTATGACTAGTGAACTGCTGCTACAGGAGTTAGTGCTACTGCTGAGATAAACAATGATTACATTCCTCCCATTTCATCTTCTCTGATCTACAGCTCCACACCGTCTGATACATAATCAGATAAAAACACAGATCAGAGTCACTAAAAGATCTAAATCTGTCAGTAAACGAGCTTTTAAATGAATAGCAGGACTTTTACGGTGGTGGTCTGACGTCTTGCGTTACAGGACGCTGGTAATATGGTAGACGTAGTACGTCCGAGACTGTGTGGTACTAAAACTCGCCTACTGACATTACCTACTAGTCTACCACTCCAGCAGTACGTACTGACTCTAATCCAGTACCTACTGACTAGTAGGCGATTTCAGACACACCTCTACTGAGCTCCTACATAGGCAGCATTTTACATTATAGTATGCGGTCCCAACATGTAGACTGTCCCAATACTTACATACCTTAAACATACTGTCTACTGAGGAACCTTATTTAGACCTGATTTTAAGAAGCATCGAACGCTTCCTCAGCCGCTAAGACAATCCCATGATGCACCGCAGGCTAATCTAGGAGCAGTGAAGTGGTTTTAAAATGTGAGTTATTTTGATTCTCTGGAGTTTTAATGTGTTTCTGGTCATATAATCACACAAAACAGTATTTAATTATCAACTCTGTAACGAGTCCTTCACCATTTAGCAGTTTTATACTCCAGACATTAGAATTTATGCTAGCAGATTTTTAAGCCTCAGGCTATTGTTTTGGATGCCGGCCGGTATCTTAGCAACCAGCTAAACCACCGGTGGCGTGCTGCAGTGGGCGGAACAAGCCGTGACGCAGTCTCTCTCTAACTAGAGCGTCTCAGTAATCTGTTTTATGAGGAGAGATGAGGAGAGAACACTGATACTTACACACTCACTACCTAGACAGCCTACTTACACACTCACTACCTAGACAGCCTACTTACACACTCACTACCTAGACAGCCTACTTACACACTCACTACCTAGACAGCCTACTTACACACTCACTACCTAGACAGCCTACTTACACACTCACTACCTAGATAGCCTACTTACACAGCTGCTACCTAGACAGCCTACTTACACACTCACTACCTAGACAGCCTACTTAGACACTCACTACCTAGACAGCCTACTTACACACTCACTACCTAGACAGCCTACTTACACACTCACTAGGATTTGAGACACACTCACAGGCTGTTCTGATTGGCTACCCTGCTTTGAGCTTAATTTAAAGGCAGTCGAAAAGCAGTAAGACGCTCATCACTAATATCACTAATAAACTTCACTAATAAACATTGTGACATTTGTGTGACAAGTAGATCAGACACAGCAGTGCTGCTGCTGGAGTGTTTAAACACTGTGTCCACTCACTGTCCACTCTATTAGACACTCCTACTACTTGCTGGTCCACCTTGTAGATGTAGAGTCAGAAACAGTAGCTCATCTGCTGCTGCACAGTTTGTGTTCCTCTAGTTCTTCATCAGTGGACACAGGACGCCGCCCACAGGACACTGCTGTCCGGATAGTTTTGGTTGGTGACGATTCTCAGTCCAGCAGTGACACTGCTGTGTCTGATCCACTCACACCAGCACAACACACACTAACATTCACTAACCCCTAGTTCACATAATAATTTAAATAATAATAATCTTTTATTAGTCCCACAGTGTAAGTCACAGTGTTACAGCAGCACAGGGAAAGCAATACACTCAGTACAAAAATAGAAAAATAAACAGTACAGTATATACACTAACACATTATAAATTATAAAAGTCTGAAACTTTGAAGAATATATTTACAGATAATTACACATTAACTCTAAATTGAACATGGGAGAATGACCTGGTATAAATGTTTTATAACAACAGCATCTAAAAAGTATATATAGATATAGTATGATATAATAATCTATTATGGAATCTGAATTCATAAAATGTTATACATGTAATCATAACTACCTAAGAGCCATTACAAAAGCTTACACCTGGTATTAAAAGGTACTATGTATGGCATATAACCATAATAATGTGTTATGAATACAGGATTCATAGGAAGAGTTATTAATTAAAATATATCATTGCTGTATGTGTAAAACCCACAACAAACATAGTTTATCTTTAAACAGAAAACACTGGTCTGGTATTATAACTACTTAATAGCAATTATACCAGCTTACACCTGTTAATTATATAAGTATAAGGTGTAAGTATATGTAAATTATGTAAGTATAGTATGTACCATTATACAACTGGTATTATAATCTTTTTTGAATTTATACTTTATAAAGTGTCAAATATTATTATTATATAGTATAATATATGTTATATATACTATAAGTATAATATTTTACTTTATGAAGTGTTATGCATGTAATCATAACTCATTAAGTGCAATTATAAAAGCTTATGACTGTTATTATAATGTACATGCATGGCATATAACACCTTATTAATTATTAATAGTGTGTTATGAATACAGGATTTATTTATTACAAACAGTGTTGATCATGAAACAGAAAACACTGGTATATCTGGTATATTTTCTGAATCACAACAGATGTTGACGGGAATATAAATTACAGCTGTCTTGTTTGGAAATATACTTTATATGAATAATTTATTATATATTATATTATTATTATATAGTGTAATATATAGTATAGTATATATATTATTATAAAGTATAATATTATGGATTTATTCTTTATGAAGTGTTATGCATGTAATCATAACTCATTAAGTGCAATTATAAAAGCTTATGACTGTTATTATAATGTGCTATGCATGGCATATAACACCATATTAATTAATAATAGTGTGTTATGAATACAGGATTTATAGGAAGAGCTATTAGTCAAAATATATCCTTGCTGTACGTGTAAAACTGACTACAAACAGCGTTTATCATAAAACAGAAAACTCTGTATTGTGTTTGAGAGGCATGTGTTCCCTCCGCTGCAGTGTTTTAGTAACACCTTTGCTCCCCCCCCCCCCTCCCCGCATCCCAGGAGAGCCTCACCTAGTTAAGGAGCTCCAGCTTATTAGATTTGTCCTGCTGGAGTAGCTGAGAGAGGCAGACGAGGAGCGCAGCATATGGACATAGACTTGTGTGCCGCCTAATTACAGGCATTATCTCATTTGCTATTGTAAGACACTGTTGTGCCATCTTCCATTTATTTAATTATGCTTTTCACATATTGGCAGGACCATTTGGACCGAAAATCCACATTTAGGGAGGGGGGGGGCTGGGGGTGGGGGTGGTGATGGTGGTGGTGGGCTGAGGGTGGGGGCACTGCGGTGTCTAGAAAAAAAAAGTGCCTTTTCAGTAATGTAGAGCAATTTGTCAAGCAATTAGCTGCACTAATTAAATTTTTGTAGCTCTAATCAAACGAATATGCTAAAAGATTCTTGCTGCCGCCAGTCCACTGTCTGTTCACATTTAACTTGATGGCTTAAAAGAGGCTCCTGCTCTGCCTCCCCACTCCACTTAATCACCTCATTTGCATTTTATATTGGTAAATCAAATTAAGCACCCGTGGCTTTTAACTTGATTGACTATGGCCAGGGCCGCTCGCGCGGGACTTTTCTGCTGAAAATTAGACCAATTTTAATGCGCGCCCGCCGCGGCTCCCCCACATCCAGCGAATCACATTCACTCAGCTAATTAAAATGATTTCGCCCCCTTTTGGTGTGTGCGCGTGCGAGAGCGCGCCTGTGCTGAGGGTTTGATAGATTTGCCCACCTGGTGTTGTCCGTCTCCTTTTCAGGATTTTATGACCCAGGTTTTTGCTTTTCATCTCTCCGCGCTGGCCGAGAGGATGGACGTGGTCCAGGACGCCAGCGGACCTTCATTTGCAGTCGCCGCCGCCGCCGCCGCCTTTCAGCAGAGAGCGGGATCTGATTAATATGGGCTTGGTGTTACCATTGAATCAGTTTTATGTCACCAGACGTAGCATTAATGATGTTTACAGTAATGATAGCTGCGTTAATGCAGGATACAAATACAAACAAGCGCAGATCTATCAGTCTGAAGCACAGCAGCACAGTTTCTACATTTACACGTCTGCA
>CM038725.1:3470088-3497588 GCA_021613375.1 Megaleporinus macrocephalus | reverse complement strand
AAATCTGATACTTTTGTGATTTTTTTGCAACGTGTTTTAATAATTACAACATATTAATGCTTACAAGTGTTACCAGCCGAGGTTCCCTTTAAGGTTTAAATAAAAGGTGGTCTTTACTTTCAATGTAAATCAATTGTAATTCAATGTACTTTCAATGTAAATCAATGGAAAACAGAATTTTCTGAACCATTTTGGAGCATTTCTATTGGTCCATTCATCATAAAGTTTGCACGATGTAAACAGTAGCTGCTGCGTTGAAACGACTCTGTATGATTGCATGTCTGTATAGTGTATTAAATGTGTGTATATATACAATAATGTAAGAACAGATGCAATAAGAACCCTGATTCTTGGTGGATGTTTGGCGCAACCACAGAACCAACCAACCAACCACTTCTGCACCACTTCACCAATCAAACGCCAGCACCTCCAAACCGAGGCCCAATTAGGAGCCTTTGTTTTGAACAAAATGCATTAACACTGCACTTAGTTTAACCTCCTGTGAGTAGATAAAATGGATTACAGTCATCATCATTACTGCTTTGCATGAACGTTCAATCACGGCAGATCTACGGTCATGGAAAGTAAATACGCCGCGGTTAATCCGCACAAGTTCGCCGGCGTATGCGATGGTGGAAGCTGCTGTTAGATTAACTAAAAATCACAGTTCCTATTATGATCGTGGAGAAGAAGAGAACGTGATAAGTAGCCTAACTACCACTTTGCTCGGGCGGGCTTTTCACAGCGCTGACCGCCCTCTGCCCATCACATAAACCCGAGCGGGAAGGAATCAATTTCCCAGTACAATATGCATAATCACTGAAGTGCTTATTCAATGGCTTTCAGTCAAGCTTGTTTTTGTTTTCCTGCGTTCGTCCGCTGTTTTGACGGCGGCCCCCCGGACCGAAAGCCAGCGGATCGCAGATAACAAAGGTCACCGCTCTCAGAATTTCTATGAGCTGAAGAGAGACAGGGCCAAGTATGTTTTCATACCGCCGCCTATGAGAGCTGCCATGATAGTCGCATGTAAATCAGGGGTTGAGCGCGTGGGCGAGTCGAGGGTGGTGCGTTGGGTGTATATACATAACGCATAGGCTGTGTGCTGTAGTGGCCAGCTTCACTGAGGTGGGGGGTGGTGGTAATTGTGCTTATCCCCCCACTTCGCAACCCACCACAGTGCAGTCTGACTTTCCTACACGCCTTGAGGCCTCATTTGCTGATTACTCCCGCAACACTTTCCAGCTCTGTCCACGGAGACGTACGAGTTCTCTGCTAATTAGTCTCCCTGAATGCCGGCTTAATCTCTTTTAGTGCTCCTTCAAGTCGCGGCTCAAATCCCCCCCAAGAAGCCGCTCTTGAACGGGGGGATGATTCAGAGGAGGCGCGCAGGCCGGCGGCTGCTGTAGGTTAAAAGGATGTGTCTTGCGCGCGGGACTAAATGGTCCGTGTAGAGATGTTTGCGGCGTTAGGTTGCCCTCGGCGCGCGTCTAGCGGGCGGATAAATACTGTGGCGTAATTGGCAGCTCGGCGATGCAGCGCTGGGGGAACGCGCAGGTGAATCATTTGCATTGAAGACGCCGGCCCGCCGCCGCCGCCGCTCGTTAATCTCTTTCATGCTCGCTCGTGAAAGTGCCAGGGTGATAGAGTCAAGGCGCACAAACTTATTGGTGGACGGGTTAAATACTAGGACGCCACAGACATGCCCGGGTTTCTACACCGAGTCTTGAAAAGGCGGCCTCACGTGTCCGTTAGATTTAGAGGGCGGGCGATCGTGCATCATAAAGAAAACTGTTCAAGCCCATTAAGGCTTAATTGACCTGTCCGGGCTCCGCCCACTGTTCTGTCCTAACTGTTATGGGGTCAGACAAGCTTTACAGAACGAGAGATTGATTCAGCCTAACTATCCAGAGAGACTTACAGTTTACCTACACAGGTACGTGAAGATAGTCCTATAGTCCTACCCAAAAACTCTTATTGGTATAGTGTAGAGGGGTTACCCAGGTAGGGAATCGGACCCCAGGCCTCTTATTGGTATAGTGTTAGGGGGGTTTCCCAGGTGGGGAATCGAACCCAAAGACTCTTACTGGTATAGTATAGGTGGTTACACAGGTGGGGAATCAAACCCCAAGATTCCAACTGGTATAGTATAGGTGGTTGCACAGGTGGGGAATCGAACCCAGTAATCTTATGGGTATAGTGTTGGGGGGGTTTCCCAGGTGGGGAATCGAACCCAAAGACTCTTACTGGTATAGTATAGGTGGTTACACAGGTGGGGAATCGAACCCCAAGATTCTAACTGGTATAGTATAGGTGGTTACACAGGTGGGGAATCGAACCCAGTAATCTTATGGATATAGTGTTGGGGGGGTTTCCCAGGTGGGGAATCGAACCCAAAGACTCTTATTGGTATAGTATAGGTTGTTACACAGGTAGGGAATTTAACCCTAGAACTCTTATTGGTATAGTATAGGTGATCACCCAAATGGGGAACCAAACCCTAGGCCTCTGATTGTTATAGTGTAAGGTGGTTACCCAGCTGGGGAATCAAACCCCAGTAATCTTATTGGTATAGTGTTGGGGGTTTTCCCTGGTGGGGAATTGAACCCAAAGACTAAAGTGGTTACCCAGGTGGGGAATCAAACCCCAGGACTCATATTAGTATAGTGTGGGGAATCAAACCCCAGGACTCTTACTGGTATAGTATAGGTGGTTACCCAGGTGAAGAATCAGCTTCTAAAGCTTTGCTATCCAGATTTCAAACAGAGGCTCCTTTCTTTGGTATTTAGTTCAAACTGTAAATATTGTTTGACCAGAGGAGGATGGGTCTCCCCTTGTGAGTCTGGTTGTGAGTCTGGTTCCTCCCAAGGTTTCTTCCTCCAGTCTGAGGGAGGTGTTCTTGCCACTGTTGCCTCTGGCTTGCTCACTGGGGGATATATGTTATAACTGTCTGTTTTCAAAACTCTGTAAAGCTGTTTTGAGACAACATCGTTGTAAAAAGCGCTATATAAATAAAATTGACTTGACTTGACTTGAAGAATCGAACCCCAGGACTCTTACTCTCTTAGTGGAGGTGGTTGTTCAGGTGGGGAATTGAACCCTAGGGCTTTTATTGGTATAGAGTAAGGTGGTTACTCAGGTAGGAAATCGAACCCCAGGACTCTTACTGGTATAGTATAGGTGGTTACCCAGGTAGGAATTCGAACCCCAGGACTCTTACTGGTATAGTATAGATGGTTACCCAGGTAGGAAATCGAACCCCAGGACTCTTACTGGTATAGTATAGGTGGTAACCCAGGTAGGGATTCAAACCCCAGGACTCTTATTGGTATAGTGTTGGGGGGGGGGGTTCCCAGCTGGGGAATTGAACCCCAAGACTCTTACTGGTATAGTATAGGTGGTTACCCAGGTGGGGATTCGAACCCCAGGACCCTTACTGGTATAGTATAGGTGGTTACCCAGGTGGAGAATCGAACCCCAGGACTCTTACTGGTATAGTATAGGTGGTTACCCAGGTGGAGAATCGAACCCCAGGACTCTTATTGATATAGTGTTGGGGGGTTTCCCTGGTGGGGAATTTTACAGTGTATTTAACAGACACTGACATATTACAACGAATTCTCAGAAACTAGATGTAGCGTAAATGTTTTCAGTAATTAGGCCTTCAATTAACAACATCTCCAAAGTTAAGTCTTAGAAGTTGGTTGAAGTTTCTGCTTCTCACAATCCAGACATTACCAATTTGGACGCCAGACTCCATTAAGGTCCATAAGACCTTCTCTGGATCTCAGATGTCCACTTCTGGTGTTCTGCTGTCTCCTTTTCTCAGTAATGACAGCTTTCAGACCCGTAGCACTGAGGGCCGTCTCACAAAGAGACAGGGTGGACTATGTCTTTTTTGCCTAGACTTTAAATTAAAGGTTGGACTCAAAGTTGTGTCGTACTATTTTCCGTAGGATTTCAATAAGCATTTATAGATTTAGTCAGGAATTTATCTGCAGGATTCAGGCTTCGGAATATCCCATTAATCACCCTAAAAAAATACCTGACGCATGTAAACCACCAGGTGATCTTTCACGGCACTGTTATACAACAAAGCAGGTCCTGGATACGTTAGAAAAGTGTGTTTTGTCAAACTGGGACATCCTCCGGCATTCGTTCCGACGGGAATATTGATGGAATGATTAGTTATGATTCATGTGTTCTTGAAAAGTATGGCATAGAATTCAAGCGCTGAGCCGTGTTATCGACATTATTGGACAATTATCCTCCATTGAAGCACGGAGGGTCTCCGTCTCCTCATCTTGCAAAAATTCTCAGCACTTTTCCGACCGAGGAGATCAGCATTAAATTCAATACAAACAGCCATAATGGGGTTAGTGGGTGGGGGTTGGGGGGGGGCTAGAGAGGTAGTAACAGTGGCTCTGATTACCCTGCCTGCAATCTCCGGGGTAATGTCGGTGAAAGCCCCCCACACTCCAGCTGCCTGAACAACCTCACAGAAATGCCTCCCTGAAGATGAATTACGGCGTGGCGCAGGGTCGGAACCCTCCGGAATATCTCGCATCTGAACCCGCCGGCCCTCCGCAAATACCTTTCTCTTTTATTCTCGTAAAAATATTATTAAAATGCGCTGCATTTCACGTCAGTCAACCTCTGTGGTGAAATAGCTGCGGTGCTTTTCCCTATTTCAGATTCCGTGTGTGTTAAATGACGGTGGCGTTTGTGGTAAATGTAACCGTGTTGGTGTCTATGCTGTGGATCTCACTGGGATGAGTCAGGATGGGGAATGAAATTGATTAGAAGATGTACTCCAGTCACTCCTGTTAAGAACTTTACTGTTTCAGGTTCTTGGATGGTTCCTAAGTTGGTAATATGGTAAAGAGTGAAGACCCCATTGTGATATAAGTGTAAGTCACAGGTAGAACTCATGATTTTGGTCCCATCATTCATTTTTCAGATATTCCAACATATATTTACATCACAGAAACATGTTCATTTTCAAATAAACGCTTATCTTCACCCACACATCACTGATACACTACTGAGGCTGATAGATTATAAGTCTTTATCTGATCAATAAGTGTATTTACACCATCAGATATGATTAGAACAGATAAATAATCACACATACAATACAAAGTACACTAGATTCTGTATCTCACGCAGCACTAAGATTCATTACTGGTGACCCGAATAGTACACATCACTGTTTTTAAAGCACTTTCTGGCCTTATGCCGCGGTACATCACACAAAAATAACACAACCTACCAGACTCGCTCCAGTGATTGGATAACCCTCCAGGCACTGAGAGTTTTAGTGATTTTTTTATTTTTTGTGAAGCTGGAACTTGATCATTTTAAAGACCTAGTCTTTAACCACCTTCAGACAGCCTGCCACTGTTTTAGCTGATTTTAGTTTTTAGATTTTATGTTTTTAGTTAACTTTTGATTTCCTTTTCAAACTTGTTTTTTTAGCTGATTTCTTTTTATCTTTCTTTTATCGTTTCCTTATTTTTTTCTATTGTTCTTAGTTATTGTTCATTTACATTTTACTCTTATGTATTTAGTTTTATTTAAAAGATTCAAGAGTTTTATTGTCATATGCACAGCAAAAACAGACAGTTACACTGTACAGTGAAATTCTTACTTTGCTGTTCCTCCTTTCACCAATAGATAAAGATAACAAAAAATAAATAATAAAAATATATACAAAATATACAAAGTATAATAAGTTGAAGTAAATAAAAGTATTTTTTATATAGTTAAAAAAATACAAAATAAAAGTTATGTGTGCTTTTATGTGCAAGTATGAAGAGCAGCAGCCATAAGGCGCAAGTTGCAAGTAACAAATGTAAACAATAATGTTTTGTGCGAGTAGTGAATGTAAACAGTATTGTATGTAAACAGCAGTTATTTATCTGTAGTCTTTATTATTTTTATTACCTTTGATTTTCTGACCTAAGATTTTATTGATTTCTACCTTTAAATTCTTATTTTTATCTTATTTCTTTTATATTTTATTTTATAATATCTTGTATTCTACATCTTATTAAAATGCTGAGTCTTTTTATTTCATTTTTTCAACATTTTACTTTGTCAATCCCCTTACAATGCATAACGCTCAGCTACACTGTAAATGAGGGCCACCCTCAATGTACTCTGAGTTTAAATAAAGGTTGATTGATACAAAGTAACATGAATATGTTATTGTGAGAGAAGTAGATCAGATCTTGATCCAGTTTGAAGAACAAAGTTAGGTTCTAGATTTCTCCTGGACGCCCCAGACATTGTATGAATGTGTTCAGTTCCTTCAGCAGCAAATCTTGATTTATCTTAATGAAGTACTGAGCAGTCAAAGCAGGTATTAGATGAGAACTGATAATAATACTGGGTTGTTTAGGAGAAGCTTGGAAAGGGTTAAATAAACACACTGATGTATGGAGTATCTACTCTATTAATACTGTTTAATAATTAATAATAAAGTGTTTACTGAGTAAATAAATAGCTTTTTAAATGTAATCATGTTCTCAAGTGTCTTAAATATTTGTACAGTACTGTAAATCTTTCAGTGTGAGTCAATGAAACCAGAGCTACTTTGGAGCATTTCTATTGGTCCGTTCATCATGACCAACAACAGCAATGATATCCAAATGGGTCTGTTTACTTGGTAATAACCATAGAATCCACACAAACGGTGCATGTTTGTGTAACAGTCAGATTTTAGAAGACTTAAAGAAAATTCTTAAAGAAAATAGTTTATATGTATAATTTGTTATTTCATAATAACAGTGCTTATTTAATTATGTAATTGATGTATTGATTTGTTATGCTCGTTAAAGTGGATCATGTCTCATTTGCATATTTAAATCCAATTTATTTTGCTAAACATACAATAAAGAGTCAGTTAGTGAAGATTCACTGTGATGTTTATTGTTTGTAAGGAAAAATAAAATGACCCCGGTTACCTGCAGTGTTTCATCTTCACTGGTACAGACATGCTGTGCTACAAGGAGCTTCTTAAAACTTTAAAACAGGCTCTTCATCCACTGAACCCAGCCGTGGATGTTCTATAGCATCACTCAGGAGGACCACTTTTAAACCCGTATAACTGTCAGTATCTTAAATATCACTGAATAAAGGAGCGGCTCGCGCATTAGTCAAGACAAAAAGCAGTTCTTCTATTTTCTTCTGAGCCGTTTCTTTTTTTCCTGGAAGACTCCGACAGATCCATCAAACATTCATTCAGGCCTGCGATGATGTGAGATTGGGTGAAAGCTCTTACATCTCCTATACGTTTATTGACTTTATTGTTGTGGAGGAAAATGTTCACGTCACTTGCCAAGACATAGATTATACAGTATATGGAACGATGTTGTTCCATTAAAAAAAAGTCCAGCAGCAGCAGCAGCAGCAGCAGCGCTCCTGATTTCATTTACACTTAATTAACACATAATCACTACTGACTGTGTTAATGTTACGTGCTTTTGTTCTATTAGCAGGTTCTCTCTGAGGGAATAAACATTACCAGCCACATAAATAAGGGTTTAAGTAGAACTTTGCACCGTACTGTATGTTTCCAGTAGTGCACAGCAACAAAGTACTTAAGTATTTACTGAAGTACATGTGTATTGTTTCTTTGGATACCTAAGATTTTCACTCCACTACATTTAAAATACTAATATTATACTTTTCACTTCATTACATTTCTATGAATGCTTTCATTATTTTGAAGCTTTGAAGTCAGTGAAAGAAACTCCTCCCACACTGTTGTTCAGTCACAGTAAACTCCTTCTACACCATCTGTCAATCATAGTAAACTCCTCCCACACTGTCGTTCAATCACAGTAAACTCCTCCTACACTCTCAGTCAATCATAGTAAAGTACAGTGTCCTACAGTGTCAGTCACAGTAAACTCCTTCTACACTGTCAGTCAATTACAGTAAACTCCTCCCACACTGTCAGCCAATCACAGTAAACGTCTCCTACAATGTCAGTCAATCACAGTAAACTCCTCCTACACTGTCAGCCAATCACAGTAAACTCCTCCTCCTACACTGTCAGTCATAGTAAACTCCTCCCACACTGTCAATCAATCACAGTAAACTCCTCCTACACTGTCAGTCAATCACCTTAAACTCCTTCTACACCATCTGTCAGTCTTAGCAAACTCCTCCCACACTGTCAGTTAATCACAGTAAACTTCTACAATATCAGTCAATCACAGTAAACTCCTCCTCCTACACTGTCAGTCACAGTAAACTCCTGCTACACTGTCAGTCAATTACCTTAAACTCCTTCTTCACCATCTGTCAATCATAGTAAACTCCTCCTACACCGTCAGTCAATCACAGTAAACTCCTCCTACACTGTCAGTCAGTCACAGTAAACTCCTCCTACACTGTCAGTCAATCACTTTAAACTCCTACACCATCTGTCAGTCACAGTAAACTCCTCCTACACTGTCAGTCACAGTAAATTCCTCCTACACTGTCAATCACAGTAAACTCCTCCTACACTGTCAGTCAGTCACAGTAAACTCCTCCTACACTGTCAGTCAATCACCTTAAACTCCTCCTACACCATCTGTCAATCATAGTAAACTCCTCCTACACTGTCAGTCACAGTAAACTCCTCCTACACTGTCAGTCACAGTAAACTCCTCCTACACTGTCAGTCAATCACCTTAAACTCCTCCTACACCATCTGTCAATCATAGTAAACTCCTCCTACACTGTCAGTCACAGTAAACTCCTCCTACACTGTCAGTCACAGTAAACTCCTCCTACACTGTCAGTCACAGTAAACTTCTCCTACACTGTCAGTCACAGTAAACTCCTCCTACACTGTCAGTCAATCACCTTAAACTCCTCCTACACCATCTGTCAATCATAGTAAACTCCTCCTACACCATCTGTCAATCACAGTAAACTCCTCCCACACCTAAAGCTCCTTGTTTAAAACCCTTTATCTTATCAATATGTGGATAACTTTACTAGTTTCTTCATAAGCCTACATGACACCAACATAAGCTAATCATAAACTAATAATGAGCTAATCATAAGCTAATCATGACAACCATCACGGCCATACATAAATACGTTTATAAGCGTTTATAATATGTCATAAAGCCTACATTACATAACTTGATCAGAACTGGCAAAAGTGACCTTTATAGTGATTTAACTTCACAGTTAATCAAAGGTTTTAAACACTTGAGGACATTATTATATTTAAAAAGCTATTATTAATATTAAACAGTATTAATAGAGTAAGTAGTGCTTTTCCATACGTCAGTGTGTTTATTTAACCCTTTCCAAGCTTCTCCTAAACAACCCAGTATAATTTACAGTTCTCATCTAATACCTGCTTTGACTGCTCAGTACTTCATTAAGATAAATCAAGATTTGCTGCTGAAGAAACTGAACACATTCATACAATGTCTGGGGCGTCCAGGAGAAATCTGGAACCTAACTTTGTTCTTCAAACTGGATCAAGATCTGATCTACTTCTCTCACAATAACATATTCATGTTACTTTGTATTGTATGTGTGATTATTTACATCTGTTCTAATCAGATCTAGTGGTGTAAATACACTTATTGATCAGATAAAGACTTTAAACAGTGAGATTAGTTGTCTCAGACGTTTACACAGTGCTGTACATTACATCAGTGTATACATTATGCTCTACGTAGACGGTGACGTGAGGTTAGAGTGAGCCGTTATATCTGTTTTAAAGATGTATCAATAAGTAACGCTGGATAATTGACCGACTGTACATTCAATGCCGCCGGACAGCCTCACTTGCAACCTGACAATGTCTCTCTTGAATCATATTCTGATTATTCACAGGCGGGTGAAACAGGATCGCAATCCACGGAACTGATAGGGAAGAGGGCCTTCAGGACAGCGCGTCAGGAGATAAGACTGATTGTGTGTTTTCAGACATCCTCACCTGTGGGGCCCATGGGCCCCTTTCTCCTTTAGAGAGGGAGTCACGGGACCCCTCCCTGCGCTCCGGCCGCCCCGCTCTTTATAAGCATCATTATCAGCCCCAAATTGGCTGTGAGGAATAAAAGGGAGACTATTGAGTCCCAAAGCATTAGTGCATGGCTGTCCCAGTCGACTGCTTCCATGAACAAATGATTAAGGTGTACCCTTGCTTAATTTTTTATAAGAGCTATCTCCGCTGGACATCAGCCAAGCAGGTCGAGGTAGAATTGGGTCTTTCCGCGGCATTTAAAACCAGGCCGTATATCCTCCGGGTTATAGGCCCTGGGTAAGGCGTGTGATTTGGTAGCCCGGTCCGGCTCCTGAGAGGTCGTCCCCTCAGATTTCTAAGGAAGCATGGCGTTTTGTCTCTTTGTGCATGGCTAATAAAGGCACTGACACTGGAGCAACGTGACTCCTGTCATTGTCAGCGTTATCTCTGATCTTTCCCTGGATGTGAAGGGCTTTGCCCTGCCACCTGTTAGGGCCTCCGAGTGCGCCGGAGCTGTTTATCAAGATTTCTCCAAATTGGGTCCAGATGTCAGATTTGAAAATTAATCTAACAGGACTCAAATTCATCAGCGCTGACACGGAGCTTTCTCGTAAGGCAGAAGAAGTCCTCTCTCTCCGTCTGTCCGCTAGAGCAGGCTGGTGACTCTTCAGGCTGAGTATGATGTAAAGTAACGGGGTCGTTCACACTTTACTGAAACGCTTGCTTATTTTATGTTTTAGAGCGTTTTAGAAAAGAACTACAATGTTTAGAAGATTTTGTGATGATGTCATATGGAATAATTTACGTGACGTAATATAGCATTTTATTATAATGTCATGTGGTGTAGTTAACCATTTCGTGATTGCTGTGTGATGTAAATTTGTTTTTTGTAATGATCATATAGTAATTTACTATTTTGTGATGGTGGCGTATATTTTATTTTTCATTTTTTGTAATGTCATATATTGTAATTTATCATTTTGTTAGTGTGTCATGTGATGTAATATAGCATTGTATGATGATGTCACATGGTCTAGTTTTCCTTCTTGTAATGGTCATATAGTGTAATTTATAATTTGGGTATTGTGTAGTGTAATTTGCCTTTTTGTAATGTCATGTAGCGTAATTTGATGTTTTGTGACGTCATTTGGTGTAATGATACATTGAATTTACTATTTTAGTGCATCATATGATGCAATATAAAATTTTATGATGATGTCATATGGTGTAATTTATGTAAAGTAATATAGGATTTTATTATAATGACATTTGGTGAAGTTAACCATTTGGTGATTGTTATGTGATGTAATTTTGCTTTTTGTAATGATCATATAGCAATTCACTATTTTATGATGGTGGCGTATATTAAATTTTCCTTTTTTGTGATGTCATATGGTCTAGTTTTCCTTCTTGTAATGGTCATATAGTGTAATTCACAATTTTGGTGTTGTGTATTTGCCTATTTGTCATGTCATGTAGTTTAATTTGATGCTTTATGACATCATATGGTGTAATGATACACAGGTTTTACCATTCCTTGGTGCATCACATGATGTAATACAACATTTTATAATGACATCATATGCCATAATTTATGTGAAGTAATATAGCAATTTATTATAATGTCATGTGGTGTAGTTAACCATGTTGTGATTGTTATGTTGTAATGTAATTTTGTAATGATCATATAGTAATTTACCTTTTTATGGCGGTGGCGTATTGTATAATTTCCTTTTTTGTAATGTCATATTGGGTCATTTACTGTTTTGTGGTGTCATATGGTGTAATTTCCCATTTCGTGAATCCCATGATGTAATATAGCATTGTATGATGATGTCATATTGTCCAGGTTTCCTTCTTGTAATATCATATAGTGTAATTTACAGTTTTGTTATGATGTCATAAGGCATAATTTATGTAAATTATGTAGCATTTTATTAAAACGTCAAAAGATGTAGTTAACCATTTGGTAATTGTTAAGTGATATAATTTAGCTTTTTGTAATGATTATAAAGTAATTAACTATTTTATGATATGTCAAAATGTAATTTACCGTTTTGTGATATTGGCATATAGTATAATTTCCTTTTTGTAATGTCATATAGGGTCATTTACTGTTTTGTGGTGTCATATGGTGTAATTTACAATTTTCTTGGCACGTCAGGTGACGTAATACAGCATTGTATGATGATGTCATATGGTTTTGTTTTTCTTTTTGTAATGGTCATATAGTGTAATTCACTGTTTTGTAATGTTATGTGGTCTAATGTACTATTTTGGTGTCATATAGTGTAATTTTACCATATATGAGTGTAATCTATTTCTGTTTGATGTCATATGGTAGCATTTAAAAATGTATGATGGTGTGGTAAAGTGTATTTTTCTCTTTTTGGGATGGTCACATAGTGTAATTTATTATTTTGTAATTACTTACGACATTATTTATCATTTTATGATGGTGCCGTATAGCATAATTTCTGTTTGTGGGGTGGTCATATAGTGTAATTTACAATTTTGTGATGATGTCATTGGTGTTCTTAGCCTATTTTAGACAGTGACTTTAGTTCAGTCTGTGTCATAGATTGTAATATACCATTTTGTGATGGTGTCACTTGATGATATTTACATTTATCAGCCGTCAGGTCCTGTGGGGGGTCCTGTGGGGGTCCTGTGGGGGTCCTGTGGGGGTCCTGTGGGGGTCCTGACTATTGAAGAAGAAAGTATACAGAGAATCAGATAGTACAGTCTGTGAGTGTAGCTCCTGTATGATCAGTGGAGCTGATACAGTGGACAGAGAGTGTAGAAACAAAGGGGTGAATTTTAATGTTATGACATATGGGTGTATGTATATATATATATATATATATATATATATATATATATATATATATATATATATATATATGGATTAATATATATATATATATATTGAAAACTGCTCTTACTGTAAGAAGTTGAATTGTTTAATCCGTACTAATAGTATAATCCTGTATAAAGAGTATATAGTATATATCTTTCTCTTTGTTGTTTCTCTACTGTGGTGTTTCTTAGTTATAAGTCAAGCATGTGTTAGACCTGACTGTGTTTTCTGATGCTGTAGTTAATGCCTACAGAGGATTTGCGTTGCCTTGGTTGCTGAGATGGTATCATGACGAGGCTCGCTGGCTCTGTAACACGTATAATAAGATGAGAAGCGCTGGCTCCATACAATCAGCAGCACCGTCTCCATAACAAGAATTACATGTGCATTTTCATCAGACAGCATGACCTTGTTCTGAACACAAGGCCCAGTTATTATTATTAAGCGTATCAGTAAATCACAAATTAATAGAAATATCTGAACTTCGCTCTGAGCGGCTGTATATTTTAAGTAGCAAAGCATTTAAAAATACACAGGATTTTTACTATTATTGTTTAATATTATTGGAACCTTCATCCCATAAAATCTGTTTTTTAGATATTAAATGTTCTGACTGGTGAAAGCTGCATTAAAGGTGAGTGAGATGGACATGAGAATGTATTTCTAGTGTGTAACATGGAATGGACCTTGCTTGAGTTCCAATGGTTGATACAGTGCAGCCCAAAAGACCACCCTCCTTTTATTTCTAGTGTATTTCTGAGGAACTTAGTTTGGTTATAAGAAGTAATTCTAAGTGCATAATGAAGGAAATGTCAAAGGAAAATATACTAAAAAATATTTTTAATATACTGAAAAAAATCTAAATTATATTTGCTATATAGAGTCATAACAATAAAACCACCTCCTTGTATCTCCACTCACTGTCCACTGTATCAGCTCCACTGACCATACAGGAGCTCCACTTACAGACTGTAGTTCATCTGATTCTCTGTATACTTTATTACTCTGTTCTTTAATGATCAGGACCCCCACAGGACCACCACAGAGCAGATACAGAGCAGGTACTATTAGGGAGGTGGATCATTCTCAGCACTGCAGTGACACTGACATGGTGGTGGTGTGTTAGTGTGTGTTGTGCTGCTGCTCGAGTGTTTACACACCTCAGAGTCATTGCTGGACTGAGAATCATCCACCAACCAAAACTATCCAGACAGCAGCGTCCTGTGGGTAACGTCCTGTGGGTGGCGTCCTGTGGGTGGCGTCCTGTGGGTGGCGTCCTGTGGGCGGCCTCCTGTACCAATTCAGTAAAGATCCTGTATACGTTGTATTAAAGGGTAGTTCTGGCCTGAAGCGCATATTCAGCACCTTATTTGTAGGTTGCAGTGTTCAGCAGTGCATCTATTTGAGAGAATTATTCTTTAATATTTTCATCCATCAAGATTCTCTACACTACTGCAGAACCCAAGACGCTTTACACAAATCTCCACCTGAAAAAGCACACTGCTATAGGTTCCTCCTGTTTTATGTATAGGTATTAATGGTTACATGGTTCATTGTGGATACAGTGAAAAAGAAAATGATATCTGTTGCCTGTCAGGAGGAGACGACAGACCAGATGTGGGAAGTAACTAGTATTTCAATAAAATACTGCTGGGTACTGAGTATTTTCTAATAGTAATACTTTTATTTATTCTCAAGTATATTATTGAGTAAAGGAATCAAATCTTTATTCACTTGCATTTCAGCTCTTTATATATATATATATATATATATATATATATATATATATATATATATATATATAAAGAGCTGTCCAATGATACTATATATATACTATATACTATATATATTATCGCTGTCTAATGAAAAACATGTATCTTTATTTTTGTTGATTTTGAGTTATCTACAACATTTGAGCCAATGGTCATTTACACTGTGTGAAAATTTCATGATGAATGGACCAATAGAATGCTCGAAAATAGCTTGAAAACAATTCTGGTTCCATTGACTTACATTGAAAGTAAAGTATGTATATATATATATATATATATATATATATATATATATATATATATATATATATATATATATATATATATATATATATACAAGAGAGAGAGAGAGTGAGAGAGAAATAGAGGTACCACTTTAGAATAAGACTTCCTTAATAAAGATTTATTAATGGTTTAATAGATATATATTAAATTATATATTATTATATAATATATATATTATCTTACTCTTTTATCAGTCAGCATTAAACATTAAACCTGTCAGCTTCAATGCACATTCATATTAATCAGATAGAAGAGCTCACTCATGCCTGTTTCATTAATGTGTTATAACTGTTTATTAACACATTGTACAGTTGGAGGTACAGTTCTAGAAGGACCTTTCATTAGTGAATGACCTTAACGTGAAGGTTCCTTAGACCAAAAGAAGTTATTCCTTCCACTCTAGACAAACTGCCTGAGATTCTCCGTGATCTGTGAGTACACAGAGCCTTGGGAAGGTTTAAGGAACCTGCACATTCTATGGTTCATCCTAGAGTATCTAGTGGAGGTTCTCTAAACAGGTTCCTCACTTCCATACACACGTCACAGTTGGAGAAATACTTCTGAAAAAGTTCTTCGGGGAACAAACAGCGGCTCTTCTTTTCTCCTTCTAGCACATTTTATAAGAGGCCAGACATCTCGGCCTAATTGGTGCCAACAGCACTTGGGTTCCACAGCCGGCGTAACCTTCAGCTTTGAGAGCAATCCAAAAATATCCCAAACTCCTAGACTTGGAATTATGACTCACAGCCATGTACCGTGGACCGCAGTTCCTGTTTTGCTGTCATCGCCATGACGACGAGCCCAGCTCTTAAACAGCTGGAAGTTGTCGAGCTGCATAAAACCTGACATCTCACAAGTAAATGTGGCGTCCACCCCCCCGGCCCCCCCACCCCAAACAATAACCACTTCGGCATTCGCGGGCCTTCAAATCCCACGCAGCCGTCTGGAGCCGCCGCGTGCTCTGGTTCCGTTCACGCATCTACATCTGGAGTCTAATGGCACATACAGGGCACATTCAAACAGCCAATCAGGGCCGCCGCTAGTCTAGCGTCCCCAGCCTTTTGGCACCGGGCATCGGTTTTTTGGCACTGTTCTCTTAGTGTGAGTGTTTTGACGGGTTCAGCTCCTGGTTAGGAATGAAGAGTCGGCCCAGTGGGGCCACTGTTAAGAGCCCCCCGCTCTACTGGGGCCTTGTAAGCCCAATGAAAAGTTGGAGCGTGCTCTTTTCAGAGTCGAGCTCGATTCCCTCAAGATCGCCGCGGCTGGGCTCACGGTCTGGCACTGCTCTTAGCGTTCTTCTTTTCTCTCTCTCTCTCTCTCTTTCTCTCACTCTCACTCTCTCGCTCTCTCTCCTTTCCACACACGCTCTGCTGACAAGTAACACTTGGAGTGTCCTCTTCATTGACACATTCCAAAGAGGCTGAGGCTTAACCACCGCCTCTGTCTCTCCGTGTCCGCTGACAGACGGCAAAAGCTTCCAGAAGAGCCTGCTTTCAAAACAGCCCGGCTTGCTTGCACACTTGATCCACTTTCGAAAAGTTTGGGGGGGACGCGCAATGGCTGCTATTACATGCATCGATATGGAGCAAAAAAAAAAAAGGAGAGAGAGAGAGAGAGAGAGAGAGAGAGAGAGAGAGAGAGAGAGAGAGAGAGAGAGATGGGTGATTGATAAATTGTCCTGGCTGCATTGAGTTAACCACCCGTTAGAGCGGCCTATGAGCGCCGATGTCAGAATAACATAATTGAATGAAATCAAAACACAGTTTGCGGGCAAATAAATCTCAAGTTCGGTGTAAAAATGCACAGACAGTCAAGCCGTCAGCGTTTAAACACATCACAGCCTCCGCGTCTCCCCCTCCACCTCAGACTCACCACGAAATTAGAAGTGGCCATTCGTCAGACACCCTTTATAACACAACCGAGTCAGCAACACTGCGGCCATGAGTAATCAACTTAATCAAGTCTGAGGTTCCTGAGCTGATAGTGTAAAAGCCTTTATCTGATCAGTAAGTGTATTTACACCACCAGATCTGATTAGGACTGATAAATAATCATACATACAATACAAAGTAACATGAATATCTTATTGTGAGAGAAGTAGATCAGATCTTGAGCTCCAGTTTGAAGAACAAAGTATAGTGGGTTGTTTCGGAGAAGCTTGGAAAGGGTTAAATAAACACACAGATGTATGGAAAAGCTCTACTTACTCTATTAATACTGTTTAATATTTAAAATACTGTTTAAAATAAAAGCTACTGTCCCTTGAAAAACAATGATCTCTAATCTGTCTTCACTTTTAATGTAAGTCAATGGAACCAGAATTTTTTTTCCAACTGATTTTGGAGCATTGTTATTGGTCCATGTATCCTGAAATTATTCACTCAATGTAAACAGCAGCATGTTCAAATGTTCAAATCATGTAGAAAAATAAAAAAATTAAAATCAGAAAAATAAATAAATAAATAAAATCAGAAAAAAAAACACATATATATATATATATATATATATATATATATATATATATATATATATATATATATATATATATATATATATATATATATATATATATATATATATATGGTGTCATATGACATACACATTGTCTGTCATGAGCTGGTGTAATTGTTTAATTGCAAAAGTATTAAGACTGATGTGTGTATCACTTTAAAAACAAGAGTATATAACTTAATATTGTCAGTTATTTAAACTCAGTTATACCTACTCTTTGCTCTATATGCACATATATGCATCTGTTCCACCATGTAAGCAGCTACTTCTAATACTTATAATCTTACTTATAATCTTACTTATAATCTTACATAAACAACAGCATAAGAGTTAAATGGTATTATTATTTCAGCATTGCATGTAAATTCAATGTTGTTTATAACTTGTTACCTTTTAACTGTGTAATAATTTTTATTAGTATTTATTTACAAAATAGTGCCACAAAAGAAAACATGCCATGAAGCGTGTTGAGTGATACGCAGAAACACTGCTGGTTCTCAAAACAAGTGAAAGTGAAGAAGCCTTTAGGGCATAAAAACTTTGACATGATATTGTCGCTGCCCAAAAAATGTATATCCATTTCTGTTGATTTTAATTATTCTATATGATTTGAACACGATAGCTGCTCTTTATATCCTGTGAGAGTTTTATGATGAACGGACCAATAGAAATGCTCCAAATTCACTCAGAATAAAACCTCTATATGAACTTACACTGGAAGTAAATAGCGTTTAGGTCTCTTCTGTTAATTTAGTATTTTGAAGACACTTGTTTTTTCTTTGGGCAGCGACTTTAAGGGTACACTGTGTGGAGATTATTTAATGTTTGCACACTCACATCTTATTTCTCTTAAGAACCAACCTCTGAAAATATTGGCAACACTTTCTATGAATCCTATATTCATAATACTTTATAAATGCATTACTAAGGTCTTATATGACATACGTATTGCCTTATAATGTCTGTAGTGAGCTTGTGTAATTGCGTAACACTATTAATACTGACATGTGCTTCGCTTTAAAAACGAGTATATAACTTTATAATGTCAGGTTTTATATTGTATTATAAAATCTGTGTTTATAAGAACGTTATAGACAGTAATGTTATAGAGAGTGTTATAACATCTGGTGTTAAGTAAAGACAGATAATTGCATTTAACTGTAAATACAGCTACTACAAGAAAAGTAAGGAAAGAAGAGCTTGAAGAACATTGAAAACAGTGGTATTCATGTTTACAGTGTTCTTATAAACAGATGTTATGATGTGTTATAGAATCTGACTTTCTGAAGTCATGCATGTCTCACATTACAAAGTGTTATGTATGTAATTACTACTTAATAGCAATAATACATGCTCTTGCTGGTTTAAGGTGTATTAATTGCCATATAACACCTTATTAATGCATCATAATTAGAGAATTCACAGGAAGTGTTACCAAAAATTTCTCCAGTGAACCTTTAGTTCAGGAGTATTTAATTAGAGTCAGTAGGTCCAGTTAGAGGAGATCTCCTCAGGCCAAGGTCCGGACCATCATCATCTCTAACATGTGTTCTGATTCAGTGGTGTATCCTGTTTACTGAAGTAGTCTAGTATCAGCATCCTATACCATCAGCTACTGAAACACCAACACACCACACATACCGTTCAGTATATTTCAGTATATTTACTGTTTGAATACTGAACTGAATTAATTATTTATAAACTAATTAATTAATTTAAAAAAAGACAAAGCAAGAGATACATTTAAAAAAAACAGAATTCTTTTGAAAAAAGTGGATCTTAAAGTGTTTATTTATAGAGAAAGTAAATAAACGTGGTTCTTCTTGTTAATTTAGCTTCACAGATGAACATGTAGGTTGTACAGAGCGGTGTTCTCCAGAACTAGACGAGCAGGTCCATTCCAGAACCGTTCCTGTTAAACACTCAGTTCTCTCTGTTCACTTTTCTGTTTTTAGAGCTCCTTATTCTTTCTGACTCGCTTTAGTCTCCAGCTGCTGCTCCTTTCTTCATACCTCGCCCCAATGTGCACAGATCTGATTGGCTGAGGAGGTCCTTTGGTAATCCTATAGTGCACCGGATTGGTCTCTGAGTTCACTGCGCCGTAAAGCTTGTATACCGTAAAGACTAGAAAAGCTCCACCTCTTAAAATAAACACTGTCAGAATTAAATCATTCTCAACAGTTTATCGGTTTGGGTTCGCATTGGACAACGTCTGGGCCTGGATCAGGACCGCGGTCCGCCTATTAGTGACCTCTGCTCTATTTGGTCTCTTCTTTTTTAAGAGTTGGTCTCCCGTTTTTTGTGTGTGCTGTTTTGCTTTCGGCCCCCTGAGACCCAAGTTTTTGACATTCTGCAAGCTAATGTAAATCTTAATCCATGAGCAGTTTAAAAAAATAATAGTACGAGACGGAACAACAGTGTCAGCGAATGCTTCTTTATAAAGCATGTTTATAAATTACAATAATTATTTTTAGATATTTTAAGATCCTCCAAAATGTCTGAGGCCCCTGAGCTGATAGTGTAAAAGTCTTAATCTGATCAATAAGTGTATTTACACCACCAGATCTGATTAGAACTAATAAATAATCATACATACAATACAAAGTAACATGAATATGTTATTGAGAGAGAAGTAGATCAGATCTTGATCCAGTTTGAAGAACAAAGTTAGGTTCCAGATTTCTCCTGGACGCCCCAGACATTGTATGAATGTGTTCAGTTCCTTCAGCAGCAAATCTTGATTTAGCTTAATGAAGTACTGAGCAGAAGCTTGGAAAGGGTTAAATAAACACACTGACGTATGTAAAAGCATTACTTACTCTATTAATACTGATTAATAGTTAATAATAAAGTGTTTACTGAGTAAGTCTGAAATAAAATAGCTTTTTATAAATATAAAAATATCTTCAACTGACTCAAACATTTGCACAGCACTGTAATGTAAAGGTTCTCTAACAGTTGGGCCAAAAACCTTTAACTGGGATCCACAGGATCTCCAGCAAACAAAGAAGAACGAGAGCAGTCCACATGCAGTCAGTGATCCTCTCCATTAAAACGCTGCCTACAAGCCTCCTCTTGTCCACTAATATTTTGTAAATGGACCCCAAAATGCCATAATTTCCTGTAAACCATCTGCTATTAACATGGACTGATTAACAGTTGTGGGCTGAGCTCGCCAGCCTCCCTGGTGTTGTGACTCTGTGGTCAGGCGCTGGACCTTGGGGAGGGATTGCTTGCCGGGCTCACAATGTAATCAGGTCTCATCCAGGAGAGTGTGATTGTTCCACGGAGCCTCCTCCAGGTACAGTGCCGCTTTTGTTCCAGTAAGTCGGCGAGCTGAATGCAGTCCGGGAGGCTCGGCGGGACCCCGCGAGCTATTCTATCAGGAGGCTTTGTGCTACCCACCGGCCCCTCTTCGGCCCTCTGGAACACCGGAGAATAGAGTTGCCATTTTAAACAGGGGACCCCCGCTCCGTGTAAGTTCACCGTCACTCAATGTGTGGCTCAACAAATGAGCCAAACGGCAGCCATCGCAAAAAACCCAGCGACTGATCCGAACACGACTATGTTGGTCTGCTGATTACGCGCTGCAGTGCTTAATGACCTGAAAATGCTTGTTGCACGTTTGCCTGATGTCTGTGATCTTCGTGAGAGACCCTTTCATGGCTTTTTAGCCTAAACAGCATGTGACTGGGAAGCCTAGCGTGAATTGAGCCAACGCTGAATGACCCTACTGTTAGGATTGTGTAGCTACAGTGTTACATTATCTATAATGTACAGATCTGTCTTCGTTCCTTGCATTTGTATCTAGAGCACACCATTTATGTTAGCCGTGAGATAGTTCCTCAATGCTTCCCATTGGGACAAACGGTGGCCCAGTAAATAATAGAAAGCAGTCAGGTTACCATAAGTTGGTGGACATATACATATATCACAGTAACATTCATTTTGCATTTACAATAGGTTACACTTAATTTTGCAGGCTTTCTATAGCTTATCTAGAAAAAGTCAGCTCTAATCAAACCGCAGTTGATTACCAACAGTTTTAGGGTTGGGACCAAAGTTTAGAGTTAAGGCTATGTTTAAGCTGTGGGTGGAGATTGATCTGGACTGCGATGGTGAACAGATATATTTAGATTTGCAAACCAATCTCTGATGATAAACGTTTAGTTGACAATGGTCACAGTGGCAGAAGGCCCTTCCTCTTAAACACAGACAGCATAGATACGGCTTAAAGCCCCCATTTTTAGTCTGAGTCAGTCTTTATAGAGATCCCACCAAAGCAAAGACTGTGTAAGTTAAAGTATCAACTCTCAAAAAAATCTATATTCTAGGTTACACTTAATTTTGCAGGCTTTCTATAGCTTATCTAGAAAAATTCAACTCTAATCAATCGCAGTTAATTACCAACAGTTTTAGGGTTGGGACCAAAGTTTCGAGTTAAGGCTCAAGTTGTGGGTTGAGATTGATATTCGCTTCGGAGTGAATGATTAGAGAAGATCTATGGAGATCTATAGAGAACATCCAAAGTCATCATTTCAAACAACAACAAATTCCATTAATGGAGAACTTCTCCTCTTCCAAGCTCCACGTTCTGTTTATATAGTCTGATTGACACACCACCCTAATACCTGTAGCTGGAAGCTCCACTGGAGCAAAAGGCAGCAAGTTTTCCACATACCATGCAAGCTTGACCATCCCAGCTTTACCATGCGAGCGTGACCTCTTTGTTCTCTCAGAGTCAGGTTCACTAACCTGGAAGGCTTGTGCACAGCTTTGCTCGGATTACTTAAAATCCATCCAGGCACTGAACGTCAACTCTTTCCATATTTCAGAGCAGCAGAAGGCCGTACCTCTGCAACACCCACATCATAAATATAGCTAAAAGCCCCCTATATCAAGAGTCAGCCTTTCTAAAGATCCCACCGAATCAAAGACTGTGAAAAGTTAATGTATGAACTCTCCAAGTCTCAAACATAATCTGGATTCTACCAGCAAAACAAGTCTTTACTTCTAATGTACATCAATGGAACCAAATTTTCTTCCAAGCTATTTTGGAGCGTTTCTATTGGTCCATTCATTATGAAATAGTCACACAATGTGAAATGAGATTTAGAAAAATAAAAAATTAACCAAAAATTGAGACATATTTTTTCTCTGGACTGCGTTTGATTGATGATGATCACAGCAGTAGAAGGCCATCCCTCTTAAACACAGCCAGCAAAGATACGGCTTAAAGCCCCCCTTATTAGTCTGAGCCAATCCTTCTAGAGATCCCACCAAAGCAAAGACTGTGAAAAGATAATGTATCAACTCTCAACGAAAATCATCACTGTCCAATCTCCAAACTGTATCTTCACTTTCAATGTAGGTCAATGGAACCAGAATTTTTTCCTAGCTATTTTGGAGCATTTCTATTGGTCCATTCATCATAATGGCAATTTTCACACAATGTAAACATCAGCTGTCGAGTTCTAACAATGTAAAAATTAGACATCGACAAAATCAATTGAGGTACATGTTTTTTTCTCTGGACTGCGATGGTGGACACATATATTTAGATTTCCAAAATAGTATTTGATAATAAATGTTTTGGTCATGGCAGCAGAAGGCCGTCCCTCTTACATGCCGACAGCATAGTTACGGCTTAAAGCCCCCCTTATTAGGCTGAGTCAGCCTTTCTAGAGATCCCACCAAAGCAAAGACTGTGAAAAGTTAAAAAGTCTAATATCTAATAAAAAAATAAAAAATAAAAAAAAGGCTCTACATTCTATCAGCAAATCATTACTGCCCAATGAAAAACAAGCATCTCTTCACTTTAATGTAAATCAATGGGAATTTTTCCAAGCTGTTTTGGAGCATTTCTATTGGTCCATCAGGAAATTTTCACACAATGTAATAGCATCTGTTGGGCTCTAATAATGTAGAAAAATTAAAAATCGCCCAAAAAATTGAGATACATGTTTATTCTCTGGACTGCGATGGTGAACGGATATATTTAGATTTGCAAACCAATCTCTGATGATAAACGTTTAGCTTCCTCTTAAACACAGACAGCATAGATACGGCTTAAAGACCCCATTATTAGTCTGAGTCAGTCTTTATAGAGATCCCACCAAAGCAAAGATGGTGAAAGTTAAAGTATCTTCTCTCAAAAAAATCTCAATT
This sequence comes from Megaleporinus macrocephalus, assembly GCA_021613375.1. Taxonomy (NCBI): domain Eukaryota; kingdom Metazoa; phylum Chordata; class Actinopteri; order Characiformes; family Anostomidae; genus Megaleporinus; species Megaleporinus macrocephalus. Next base: position 3,474,010 of record CM038725.1, on the reverse strand, counting down.
CTATCAAAACAAGAAAAACAAGCATCTCCAAAATAAAAGCATCTTCATTTTCAATGTAAGTCAATGGAACCAGATATAGTTCCAAGCTATTCTGGTCCATTCGTCCATCATGTCATTTATACACAATGTAAACAGCGACTGTCGAGTTCCTGTTCTATAATAAAGATGGACCAAAAAAGTGGAGATGTTTTTTCTCTGGACAGCGATGGTGGGCGGATATATTTAGACTTCCAAACCAATATCTAATGATGAATGTTTAATTGCTGATGGGCTGCCATGCTTAAATCTCTGGGTTTGTATTCATTTACCAAGTTTATAACCATCAACCATAGTTTTCCATAGTTTTCAATAGTTTTCCATAGTTTTTCATAGCTTTCCACCACACCAATCCAAGTAGTCCATATCATAGAAACGTTATCAGCACCAGCATTGGTAGACGATGTGTATCACAATATCCGCCCACAATTCCTACATCAGTGCATCCCTGTTCTAAAACCCCTCTGAGCTGCAGACCCGACTACTCCTACGGCCGCATAGGCCGGCCAAAGCTTCTGCAGTGAGTTATATGAGATCTTATCGGCCGTGGCTGCCACTTCATAAAGCTATCACCAGCATCCGGACCGGCAGAACAAAGAGAAGAGCGAAACGGACGGAGAGGTTAAGAAGAAGCTTCCAAATGTGTCCCATGCGTTTACGTACAGTACGTCAAACTTTTATTATTGTTCAAATATTCCTGAAGATATAACCACATATGGCGTTGCTCTTACATCATCATCTTAAGTCAAACGACAGGACACGTAAATTCTGATAGATCATTTGGAGTCGACAATACTCTTTTCCTCTTTTTTTCTTTTTTTTATCCTTTTTTTTTCTTTTTTACTTCAGCAATTAAAGATACACAAAAGTGGCAGGTCGTTCGACAATAAATAATAAATTATTCTGTAATACAGGAACAAACAAACGAAAGAGAGAGAGAGAGAGAGAGAGACCTTCTCCACCGCTAGCTGAACATGTTAAATTAAAACTATACACATCTTTGGGAAAGAGAGAGATAGAAAGAGATAGAGAGAGAGAGAGATAGAGAGATAGAGATAGAGAGAGAGAACTCTTGGACGAACACCAAAACACATGAAGTTCCCACGCAGCGTCGTGGTAAAATAGAGGTATACCTTGTTGCAATGCTTTAGTACTCGGGCTTCAAAGAACAAAACAAAAGAAAAAAAAAAGAGAGAGAGACCAAAGAATAGAGGAGAAGAACCTGTAAAAGCAGTAGTCCTCAGATTTAGATGCTTGTGAACGCTTGGAGAGTTCTAGAGAAACCGAACAGACAGTCATTGGTTGCTTCTTTAATAGGCTACTCATGCTGCGGGCGCCGGTCGCTTATATTAATATCAGTCCTCGCTCTCGAGGGTCACTGGTTAGTCCAGAAAAGAAGAGAACAAAGACTCGGGGAGGGGGTGGAGGGTGGGGGGGTGTTTGGCAAAAAAAAACAAAAACCACACACACGTATCGGAGCAGTTCCACCGCGCAGGGATGAGATTCGTCCATCTTTTCTTTCAGCAACAACGTCCTCCTCCTCCTCCTCCTCCTCCTCCTCCTTCTGCTCCCCCCCAAAAAACAAAGAGTCGCCCGGAGCGCTTGGTCCGTTCGAGCAGCGTTTCGTTCCCATGATTGTCATCACAGTGTATGAAGACACGCAGCCGAGGGGCTTGTGTGGAGAGCGCGAGTGAGACGGAGAGAAGGAGGAAACCGGGGCGGGTTGGGGGGGGACGCAGGGGACCCCATACCGCCCCCCCACCACCACCACCCCACCTCCACTCCTCCCGTCCTTCAGCTGCTGGAACACAAGGTAATCCAACATCGCCTAGGCCTCTATAGGACTGGCCACCATGCTGTTCGGGGTGTCTGGCAGTTGGGAGGACATGGACGCCACTTCGCTCCCCGTCGAGTTCGAGCCCGGACCTCCTTCGGAAAAGTTCACCTGCAACACGCCACAACACGGTGGTCTCATTAATTGGGGGCTCACTGTCGCTGTTGCCATTAGTATCGTTCGGGCTGGTTCTTGCTTTGATCAAATTCTGTATGACTCGGTCAGAAAGACATGTAAACACAGTGGGCTGGCGTGAGATGGTTCACTGTCCAGAAGATGTTCTTTATGGTGGAGGTGCTGATGGTGATAGAAACCAGGGGTCCTAATGTGTACTACACAATTATAGCCAAGCTTATTTACTAGGAACCCACCACATGACTCTGAGTTGGTGTATGTAATGTTGATAATGCAATAAAATTAGGGCCATCTAGTCCCATTTCTCTTTTATAGACATTAGACTCTCTGGACGTCTGGTTACCATCACCACCATTGTTAACAGTTCCAGACCTTGCACTGCATCTTCTCTATGGTCCCTTAAACAGTGTTTGATTAGTAGCACCCTACATTTGCACAAACAAAGCAAAACAAGCACCTCCCAAACAATGTCTTTACAGGAGGGTCCCAAAACCTTCTTGACTTTCAATGCAAATCTATGTAAATAGAATTATTTCGGAGTGACTTTGACGCATTTCTATTGGTCCGTTCAGTGTGAAGCTTTCACAGGACACAAAGAGCAGCTGTCATTTTCAAATGAATGTTTAAAAATATAAATATATATAAACATTCTAAGGGTTCTGTAAGTTGTCTATATATATAACTGGTAAATTTACTACAGAACTTTTACAGAACCCCCTATTTTTTTTGTCACTGAAATGCAGCGTCCCAGAGCAGCTTTCTGGGTTTCACCTCTACAAGCAATGTCAGGGGGTCAAAGGGAGACCCCACACATCCCTGCCCGACAGCCAGTGGCGATGTTTAATAAGTAGAAGCAGCTGAAAGTGAAGTGTTTGTATTGCGCTGTATAATTACGGTATAATTACAGTATAATTACACAGTACTAGCGTTTTCAGCAGTAGTCCTTATTGCAGTAGCCTGGTGTTTGAGCAGGACAGTGTTAGTATTAATAGTATTAGTAGTATTTATATTACTGCTGAGTGGTATTAGTGATGCAGTAATTGTATATTGTATTATGGTTATATAGCAGTTATAAAGCATGAGCAGGCCTGTATTTCTCCGCGCGCGCTCACCAGTTGCTGGAAGGCAGGCTGGTCGATGTCACTCTGCAGTGCGAAGTCGCTGAGGACCTTCCAGGGCGGCTGGTACGTCTGCACCTCCACTTGGCTCGCCTGCAAACCGCCGTCGTGTCTCTCGGGACTGGCCGCCACCATCGGAGTGCCCGTCATGCCCTGGATGTTCTGCTCACACACACACACGCGCGCCCGACAGGCCCGTTCACTATTTGGCACAAGCATCTATTAAAAAGCAAAACTTCGTATCTTCCAGCGCGCGCGCGCTCCCTGCCCGCTCGCGGCTCTTACCGTCTTGTCGTTGGGCTGCTGCTGCTGCAGCTGCTTCATCAGCAGGCTGCGCTTCTTGTCCTTGCAGCGCTTGTTCTGGAACCACACGCGGATGACGCGCGGGCTCAGGCCCGTCATCTCCACCAGCTGCTCCTTCATCAGCGCGTCCGGCCGCGGGTTCGCGTTGTAGCACGTCCGCAGCGTGTGCAGCTGCTTCTCGTTGAGCACGGTGCGCACGCGCGTCGTCTTCTCGGGCTGCTTGTGCACGTGCGGCCGCAGCGCGGGCTGCCGCGCCGAGATGGGCTCCGCTGCGGGGGGAGGGACAAACAAATAAACAAACAAACAAATAAACGAACAAGCTTGGAAGGCGGCCTAACGCGGGGGCGCTAGATTTGCGCACGGGTGAGGCTTATTTGGTGAACGCTAACGTATGGAGACGTCTCGCGCGCAAAAGCGGGTTGAGTTGGGGTCTCCAGGCTGACGGAGAACGCGGCGGTGCGCGTGGCGCCAGCACGGGCTTTTTCTATATTGTTTT